>VZUI01064440.1:0-10032 GCA_013401135.1 Cettia cetti | reverse complement strand
CCTTTCCTTTCCTTTCCTTTCCTTTCCTTTCCTTTCCTTTCCTTTCCTTTCCTTTCCTTTCCTTTCCTTTTCTTTTTGTTATTGGTGATGGTTTTGGGGATTTTTTTTGTTTGGTTGGATTGGTTTGGATTTTTTTTGGGGGGGGAAGTGGTGGTGGTTCCTTTTTTTTTTTTTTCCCTTAGCTTCTAGGACACAGAGATGACATTTTAATAGTTACTGGCTAGAATTCTTTCAGTCCCTGCTGTTTGAAGTGTTAGCTATGGCAGGAAAGGCTGATGGATTTTTCTATATGGTACTGAATTATTTTGAATTTTAGTGCTCTCTGCAATTTTCTCACAATTGACATTAGAAAATAAGAAAAAGATTAATCTTATTTTTTGAAAGAAAAATACATGGAAAATGTGCAATTAATTTCGTAATACATGTTGACAAAGGAATTGACAAAACTGTGGATATAGAAGGTAAATGTCACTGACATGAGCAGTACCTTAATAAAATGAATTTTTGAGGGTTTAAAATAGTTGGTATAACCAAGAGATGAACCAAAGATGTATTATTACATCTTTGTTTCCCTTTCTGTTCGCCATCATAATAAGGACACAGCAGTTATAACCCTTCTAAGAAAACTAGACAGATGATCACCTATTAAAAAAAAAACAACACGAAACAATAAAGACAAGGCACAAACAACAGATGTTTCTACTTATTTACAAAAAAATTTCAACTTCTATGTGCTATATTTTATGATATTTTCTAAATTAATAGCTTATAAAAATTAGCTGACTATTTGTGAATTTCAGTGGTGGGTTTTCAGTGAGTTCCAGAATTATTTTATTCAATTTAATTACCAAGTTTTCTATACAATCCGAGGGAAGCATTATTTCATTACCATTCAACAAAAACAAAATTAATCCTCAAACATGCACTCACTCATCAATGAGTGACTTATTGATTTTAGAGCTTTCATTCTGGCATCAAAAAATCTGGGAATTTTATTTTATTTTATTTTATTTAAATTTTATTTTATTTATTTTTTTATTTTATTTTATTTTTATCTGGAAGACACAACCCTTGTAATTACTGCATTTGTTCCTGTTGGTTCCTGTTTGATTAAATTCTATTCCTGATCTCAGTCACAACACTGGCCTAGTAAACCATAAAATATCAGAACTATCATAACCTGTCAATCTTTTCAGTCTCAGCTCAAATCTGTAGACCATTCTGAACTTTAAATCATCTTCCCCAGCTGAAAAATCTTTTTAGTCTTTGCCACAGGGTCACCACCAAACAAAGCTTTTCCTTGATCCTGTCTCTAATTCTGTCTCCATTTCCTACCATGAATTGATTACCTTCTAATGACCCCAGCCAGAAATTGCACTTAGCACTCTTAAAGTCAGTTTTGTCATGCTGTCTGGTAGAATCTAGACCATCAAAACTTTATTACTAAAATCTAATACTAATCTTTAAAATATGCAGTTCTGTAATCTTAATCCTGTGGTTCCTAATCCTGAAGCCAACCTTCTTCAAAAAGCCTTTTTTCTGGGTCATGCTACAAAAGGAGAAATGTCTTATTCCAGCCTGAAGTGATTAACTTAAATATCAAGTGTGCATCAGCCTTTTGGCTATCTGTAGACGATTTTCTGCTTCCTGCTCAATAATGTGACTACTCTGATTCCCTCTAAGATGTAGAAATCATCCTCTGCACAGGGACCAAATGACCCCTTCTCCTGGCTGTCACTTATTTGGGTGCATGAATCCCTTACTGGGACTGACCTACAGGGGTAAAACGAGGTAATGACTTACAAGGCATATATTTTAACAGTGAAGTATCCTCACCTTTTCATGCCAAACTATTAATGAGGAATAGAAGAAAATATCATTGCATTTGGAGTTTACAGCTTATTTCTTGGAGTTGATTTAGGCTTCAGTCAACTCAGATAGTTTCTTGATGGTATTTATGTGAAATTTTATTGAGAATAAAAACATGGTGATTTAATATTATTGAGAATCTTTCCTTCTATCCTAATAGAATTAATTTTTATGCTTATTATGAGAAATTAATTCTTTTCCTCACCATTTTATATTGGCTAGAACTTCACTGTAAAATCTTTAATGGCCATTTATTTACTGTTTCTGATAGCATGAATGTAACAGCAAATAGATTGTTAGTCTAATTTGAAGTGTCATGGAAGTGTCACTCATTTTACTTTAGTCATAGGTTATTAAGTTGAAAGATACGGCTCCAAAAGTACTATAATATAATTTTTCTTGAATTATTCTGTAGAGTGAGCTATGGCCTACATGTGACAATACTGGTACTCTTTCATGTGATCCTCCTTCCATAATCATATGCATAATTAATTATCATCTCCATAAAAGGCATTCTTAGTCCTTTGATCAACACGTTCATTTGTGGATAGTGACACCAAGACTTTCTTACCAGAGTAGTATTGCCTATTTATACGTGGCTCATGAAGAGTGTCCATGAAGAATAATTGCTTTCTCACATGCTTTTACTTTAGGAAATTTTTTTTCCTGAATTTTCCATACTGTGAGAATTTGTGCCTCACTAATAAAACTCATAAAGCTTAAGGAAGAAATTGATCATGAGATGTGATCTCTATACTTAAAAAAACTGAAAAAAAGCACAGTTAAAAAAACTCCCTGAAATTATTTGAAGAAAAAAAAAAAAAAGGGAGGAAAGTATTGTTTCTTCTGTCAGAAATTCTGTCTAGATGAAAAATTCACTAATTAAGAAAATACTTGGGGAATAATGAAAACGCATATTTTTCCTAAAATGCTGGGGAATCTTCTACAGGGAAAATGCCACTGAGGTGCCTATCCTCAGTTTGTCAATTTGTCTCCTCCTGTTGCTAATATAAAGGGATAAATAGTGCCAGAAAACAGTTTACCCATCTACCTTAAATATTTATATTAGTCTAAGATAAAACCCAGTTAGGACATGCCACTTGCCATCTATATTTATTGACTCAGGGGCCTAAAATTCTCAACTGTCCACCTTGCCTGTTACACAGTTTGAGACAGAAAATTCAGACAAAATTAATCCTGTCAATTTAAGGTTACATGCACTGATACCAGCCAGTAACCAAGAAATACACTTCAGTGGAATCATTTTTGACAGATACAAAATATACAATTAAAATCTCTGCAGTCAAAGAAATATGCTGAGCTTAGCATAGAGTTGCATTAAAAACTTATAGGGCTGAAGCAATGAAAGCAGCAGAAGCAGGGAGCATTTATATTAAAATAAAAAAACTATGAGCATTCATTGGGGAATAAAAAACACCCAAAAACTTATCTCAGAAAAAACATCTCTTGAACTTGAATTCAAATTCAAAATTTGAAAATATTTAGTTGTGCTATCTTTAAACTCTTTTTGATCTCCAGCTATCTAAAAATCTAAAGCTTTCTATGCTTTTAAATGCATTGAGTGGATTTTAAGTCTCCAAAAGAATTAATATTTGATCTGAGTTACTAAGAAGAGAATAAATTCTAATAGGAAAGTACTTTTGATAAGACACTCAGTTATTCATTCTGAATTGTGATTGAGTAAGGCAACTAAAAGAGAGACTGTTGTATTAAATGATTCAAGGAAGTTATTTTACTACACAAATACAAGGGATAATGTGTGCCAAATGGAAGTGGAAGAGGCACTTTCAGAGAATGTGAGATGTTGTTTGGTTTATTTAATTGAAGAAGTTAATTTGGAAGACCCAAACTTATCACTGAAGACAGTATTTAGTAAGAATTTTGAAAAATTCAGCAACGACTGGGACTTTTTCTAGCCCCAATATAAACAAAGACATTTTTCACAGCACTGTGCATATTCATATTTATGATTTTTTAATTTGTAATTAGTTTCCAAAATAATCTTTCATGTACTGTCAAACACACCTTTGATATACAGTGTATACCAACTCAGCAGTCAGCTGCATAGTGCAGTTTGTCTAAAATGTTCATGCATAAATGATTGCTGTCAGTAATTTTGAACTAATCTTGTAGAACAGACTGTGAAAATCAGTTACTATGCAGAGGAGGGGTATTTCAATCATTCTGTTTCACCTATTCCAAATAGTGTGTGAGGTAATGACACATCTAATATTGACCTTCAGCACACGGAGCATGGAAAAAGAGTTGTGTTGCTATGGTGCACAGCAGTCAGGGTGCTCCAATACCAATAACTTTACATCATTTCTCCATAGGTACAGATCTGAGCCTACTTAGGATAAAAAAATTACACTGACACACAAATAAATAGCATAAATCAAGGCTGGGTTAATAAAAGCAGAGCCTAGCTTAATTTTTACATTGAAAATGTTTTGAGTTTCAAAGAGTTATTTCCTGGGTTTAAGAACCTGACAATTTCACCTTTTATTATTGATGCTGACTACGCTGTTACCTGAATACTTACTGGTCCAACATAACTTTTGGCCTTTTTTATAAATTATTAAAATTTTTATCTTAATCTAAACCAAGGATATTGAACAGATATAATGATTTTTTTACTGGTTCAGGGCTTCAATTTTGCACTTATTTCTGAATTTTCTCAGAAATACATTAAAAACACATGAAAAAATAAAATGTGTGGAAGATATTGGGGAAAATGCATTACTCTCAATAATTTCTGTGAATTCTTCCCACATTTCAGAGAAACTTGCACACTCTTATATGCAAAAATAAATTTTGGAAATGTCTGATATTATTAGAGACAGTGAAGTTAAGCAAATGCTAAGACATTTACAATTTAACAAAATGAATGTCCCTACAAGCTGTAATAAAGCATCTATAAGTTTTTAGATACATTTCTAACAATGGAAATCTTCTGCCCTAAAATTAGAGAGGCTTCTATGATTTCTAAATTGTCACATTTTAGTGGAGAGCTAAAGAACTGTTATAAGGTGATAGAGACAACTTTTATTTTGTAAATAAACAATATGAATTAATGAAGATTAACATATTCAATGTATAGGTTTAAACATAGAACTAATGGATATTTAATAGCCAAATCCCTTTTACATTTAGAGAAGCTTTTTCCTCTCTTAGGACCAGTTTCAGTTTTTTTAATAGAGACAAGAGAAGACAACATAAACATACACATATGAAAATATAAAAACAGGACAAGCATCCAGTGGGCAAAAGGGGAAGATCTTGTTCAAGGCAAAATAATTTTCCACAAAAAAACCTGTGATGAAACAGTGATCCCACTCATGAACATTTACTACAGTGATAACAACATTAAATGCACTATTTATAACACTGCTGCACATGTAAATGCACCCAGCACTTACCACAAAGACCATGAAAGCCCTAAAGAGGGAACAGGTTCTCTGAAACCTGACTAGCTAGTAGATGGTATTCAACAACTTATTCTCTGACCACTCAATCCCAATGACTCAAAATCTGATCACCCGGACAAGATAAAAATTGTGGGTCTTTTAAAAGTCTTGAGCTTGAAAGTCTGGCATAAAGAGGCATTTTTTACTTTTGAAGATTTTGAATAACAAAATAATAGCAGAATCTACCAGATTTGAATCTACACCTTCTGATATATATTTTTCATTTTTCCAACAATATAGAGCAGCTCTATATACCTGATTATAAAATTATAAGGCAAATGGGACAAGATGTTCCCACATCAGTATGACTGCAAAGTCAATTTTATTGACTTTAAATATAGAAACTGTTCAAATAGACTTCAAATAATGCATTTTTGTACTTAATTAGTGTGACTTATATATATTTTTCAAGCAGAGCCTTATGCTTGATGCACCACAACCAGGTAAATATATTAGTCAGCTAATTATGGGCTGTTTCATTAAAAAGACATCATAGACAGTAGAAAGCGCTGTGGGGTTTTAATAGGATGGAGTCTGGCTATTCCTCTCTAACTCTTAGGCATGCAAAGCCAGATAGCAGGGTGTTATTCTCCCTACTTGCATTTGTCTTCTTGAGTATTTCAGCCTGGCTACCAGCAAAGAATATATTAGGCATAGAATAAAGGTCTAAGAGCAACATAGCTTGGAACAGAGAACAGAGGAGTTTTCCTAGGTTGGTTTCCACCTTAGCTGATCACCTAACCCCAAGCATAAATTTAACATCATTGATTTTAACAAATGCAGGTGGCTTCCTCCTTTCCATGTACTTGGAAGTTTCTCCAGAATTAATTCCCATGAGCTTTAGAATCAATCTTCTAATTTACAGTCTGCACCAGGCTGCATCTATATAAACAATGTGCAAGAGGAGCACAACTCTTTGTCAGAGTAAAACAGTAATTTATTGTTTCAATAAGTTGTAAATAAGGGCTGTTGTTGGCAGTCAATGCATTACATCTCCTATAATTCCTATGGAAACATTATATCACATCTATAGTTCCTCATATATTATTGCACATTTCAAGAGTAATTGCTGGAAAACACTGTCTACATGAAATTATGTTTTAAACCATATGAGAATTTATCTTCACTTTCCTGTAAATATCATCTATTTTTATCTCTCGAGTAATACATATGTAAAAATAATATGAATTTCTGGTTTGATATTTAGAGCATTTTTGCTTCTTAATTATTTACTCTTGGGAAACTGATGTAATGGTATGAGAATACTAAAAATTCCTACTTGTCTTTTTACAAAAAAACCCCAAAATAACTGACCAAAAAATCCTGAGACAAAAACTGAGACAAAATATACCAAGCTTATTTAGCATTTTAATTGTATAAACAATAACAATATATAATTGATCAGCCTATTTTATTAAATCTTCATTCTTGAAACAGAAACACATGAAATGTGAATATGCAGCATAATTCTTCCTGGATTTTTTTTACCTGTTTTTAACCTGGAACATTAATCTGGTATGTTCTGGCAATCCTCTCCTATGTCAGATCTAGGCTAGATGATCATTTAGACACATGCATGCTCAGACAACCTGTACTCTTTATTGAGATTATTAAATTTATAAGTATTATCATCTTCAAATGATAAATCTGGTTTTATGACAACACTGAGCTGGGAATTCAGAGCTATCAACTCTTCCTCAGAAAGATATTTACCTTGATAAATCTTGGATTTATTCTACATACTGTCTCCCTCAACAAGTCTATTTTTGTTTTCAAAACACATTATATACATGTGCAAAAAAGACCCAAAACAACTCAAGCATTCCTCCTAAGCAGGCATTTTTATTTAAACTAATATTTTTCTTCCACAGAGCAGAAAGTAGGAATAGGAGAGCTGGATAAAGCTATGCCAAGACTGGAAGCCGGGAATGTTGCAAGTACTGAGCCAGAAACTGCAGGTTTAATGCAAGCTACCAAGAAAATCCTAAACATTTACTGTTGAGGATTATCACCTTGGATTAAACTTGAACCAATCCTTGTGTGCAATGTGCTGCCCAAGGGACTCATTCTGTTACTTCGGGAGACTGAAAATTTAAAACTTTAGGCCAAGAAGGAAAACACAAAGTATAATATGGTATGAAGCTTATTTGCTGTTTGTGGGCCAGGAAATAATGGGTATCATTGGATAAAAATCTGGTTGGGTTTTTTTTGTCTTAACACTTACATGGTTTCCTTCATTGAACAGAAATTATCTGTGAAAGACCAATGCCTGGAAATCCAAAGATTATAGGAAATATTGTTCTGGAATGATCCAAAAATCATTTTCTCTTCTATGAAAATATTTTTCTGGAATTATACATCTATGTAAATTTTCCATATATGATTTTTGGGAAGAACATTGAACTGCAATATTTAACAAAGTTAATAACTGAGAATTATGATCAAAAAACATTGCAGCAACTGCTAAATACTCCACATCTCTCTAAAGAAAACAGCAAACGAGATTTCATCTTTCCTGAGAAAATACTTATGGAAAACTGAAATATTTCAAGTTCTTTGACCAAAGAATTTCAATCTCCCCAGCCAATATCTCCAAGTGCCCTCTTCATAGATTTAAAAGAAACAAACCTCACTGCATTATTTTACATTAGCCTTTCTCTTGCATATTCTGTTCACAGAAAACTATGCTCAATTTTATAACCTTCAAAACTCATCTAAGTGGCAAATGCAGAAAAAGCTGTTGCCAGTCTTCCACTAGTTAATCATGTGAGGATTCTCCTTTATGGATAATTTGGTGAGATATATGACTGATACTGTCATCAAAATAGCGACTTGCATGAGAGGGAGCCTCCTGCCTTGCCTCGCTGTGTTCTGTGCTGCACAATGTCCCTCAGTTCTGCTCATTGGCTTTGACAGTACCAGTTCATACTCTCTGGCACAGCAGATCATCTCCTAGCTGCAGTGTCCCACGTTGTAGAGCTAATGCCACACAGCTGAATATTTGCTTTTAGCAAATCTGATTAACAATTCATTGGCTGACCTCTCAGCTGCTCACACATTTTAAAATAAGAAAATAGCTCTGAGCAATCATTTTTCTGATATAAGCATCAGATGCTTGGACCAGTGCAGCTCAGCCCCAGAGGAACACTGTCTCAGAACGGCTTGGGATCATATCGTGCTACACATTTTAACATCACTAAGGGCAGAAAAATAGGTCACATGAAACTGGCTGGAAGGCTTAATGTGAACCTGTTCATTTGCGCAAGTATTACAATCATGGAGAAAATGGTGACAACCACAGAGTGCACATTAACATTTGTTTGAAGTCAGATGCCCTTTTAATTCCAGACATGCTGATTTAATGGCTCAAAAGCTACACTAGCTTTTGCTACCCTCTGCATGGTTTCATCATCCAAAGAGGTAGTGAGAGGGGATGCTGCCAGACTGGCAGAGTTTGTTGATTTCAGAGATTTCTATACTGTATTCCCAGTACCAGTGGCTTGGAGATTCATACACAGGATTACTGCAACATGCTGAGGGGCAGGTTTAGATGCTTAATTATGCAGACAAAGCAGACAGCAATGAGGGGTGCAGCCTGCACCAGGAGGACCTTTTCCAGCAGGGACCTCTCAGTCTGTGTCTTTTAGGTAATCTTAGAGTCTCTCTCGGTCAAACATGACACCACCTGCAGTAAAAGATAGAGAGCTGCATAGCACCATGCCTAAATGTGAGAAGGAGCTTTCCTCACAGCAGTCATACAGTGGAGTCCTACTGATAACTATGTGAGAGACCAGTGGACCTGGCACCACCTCTGTGATGTAATTGAACAATCTGCAAGTTCAGCTGGGTAGCTGAATGAAGCTTTCTCCTAAATCCTGACAAGTAGTACAGTATAGTCAAGGGGCCAAAGTCCTCCACTGACCAACACTCACAGATCTTGCTTTTCTTCTGTTTATATCCCTTGACTATCCACAGCTTTAAAAAATACATGAATCATGTCTTAATATCAACTTTCTATGGATCATCTTCAGCTTCAAAAGGTTGCAGAAATCTATGGCAGCAAAAATGTACTGGCAGAAATTATATATTCCAACCATTATCACACAGTGATGGAACAGATTTCAGTTTGAGAAAGTGGGTGATGTGTGCATCCCTCAGCTACTGAGAACTTTCATTTGACATGTAACAGTGAAGAGCTGCAATCACTTGTGATTAGATCCTAACCTCCAGATTTGTTTATTTTGGAAAAAATGTCAGCAGTACTTAGCCTTGCACTGTAACATCTGTTTCATGGTCTCAAAAGTCTTCAGCAGAGTAGATGATACTGCAGTTTGCTGCCCGCTGGACTACAATTGTTATTCCATCAGAGATGGAAGATGGATAACTGCATAAACTCTTGAATGTGCTGGGAATTTGTCTTGCTCCCTAACAGTATTTGACTATCTTCAGTAATGCCAGTGGAGTTTTAAGGACTGTCCTAGGTTAAAATGTAAGAAGTGCCCAAAGTATGTATTTTATCACCATCTTCATGAGCTGTTGAAACCAGGTGGGGCAGTGTTTTCCTTATCTGCTGCTAATGGCTCATCAATGCCTTGCCCCATGACTCACAGATAACTCCCCCGGGAGCTGCCTCTGTTTAATGGGCCATCAAGGACCCATTACATGACTCATGGAA
>VZUI01064438.1:32867-197658 GCA_013401135.1 Cettia cetti | reverse complement strand
TTTTAACTAGGGAAGATAATGATAGGACAAGGATTAGATTAGATTAGATTAGATTAGATTAGATTAGATTAGATTAGATTAGATTAGATTAGATTAGGTTAGATTTTAGTAAAAAATTCTTTACTGTGAAGGTAGTGAGCCACTGGCACAGGCTGCCCAGAGAACATGTGGCTTCCCCATTCTTGCAAGTGTCCAAGGCCTGGTTGAATGTGGCTCTGGGCAACCTGGTCTAATTGCAAGTGTCCCTGCCTATGGCAGGGGGCTTTAAACAAGATGATATTTAAGGTCCCTTCCATCCCAGACCATTCTGTGATTCTGTGGTCTGCCTTTTGAAAGCAATTCACAGAGACCTAAAGTCTTGGTTAAAATAAAAGTCTGGATCAGTATATAGCATTTACCTTGCCTGGTTCTCCAAGTGATAGGAAACAGGGGTGTTTGATTTTATCTAAGGAGGAGTTGAAGATGAGTTTATCACCCTCTAACATTACCAACAACCTGACATGACAGTTTTATCCTTCCAAAGGACAAGAGGAACAACAGGTCCTGAGTGCCCAGAATTGTCAGATTCAGCCTCAGTATGGTCCAGGTGAGTTTTTCAGATTTTATCACTTGGTGAAGCTGAGCAGAAACAGAGATATCCACAGCCAGCTGCTTTCTGCAAACACCCTCGATCTTCTCATGGATTAAGAAATCACTTTTTGTAGGCAAACCCTGATTTTTGCGCTGATGACAATCTGCATGTGATCTGAAACGGAGATAAGCTGTGTGCTGTAAGTGTAAGCCAACTACAGAATGCCTTTCTGCAGAATTTGCTGGAACATTTGTCATTAGCAATGTCTGCTTTCGATGAAAAACAGCTTCACAATTGCGATAGAATTTTTTGCAGGAAAAGTATCTCTTTTTTTCTATTTCTTGGATAAAAAGACTGAAAATAATGTGAAAGCCAAGGTTTTACTCTGTAGTATCCTCAGAATCTAAATGTCGACTTTCATTTTCCTTTCTTCATTTTTTTCCTTTTTTCTTTCTTTCTTGCAAAGAAAATGTACACTTCTTTGGTTTTTTATACCTTTGCATAACTGTCATTTTTCTTTCTCTTAGTTGAGAAACGATAAAAGAGAGGATAACAGTAGAGAAAAAGAGGACAAACTGTATCAAACACAAGTATTTTAACTTTCTAAGAAACTAAAATCAAGAAAAATGTTCTATTCACAGCGTGAGCATTGTCAAAGAACTTCCACCACTCCCATCTTGTTTAAAGGTTTAAAAGCTTTATTTCCTCATGCATGTTCATGACATTTGTTTATTCTTCTTTTCTTTTCAGGACTGGTCCAACTCTTCATCCTTATCTTTTTCTTCACTTCTCCCACTTTGCACTGAAGGAACAATTTAAGAAGCTTCCATGAGAATTGGAATAGCAGGTCCTGTTTTGTAGAGTAACACAGGCACTGGAGAGTTGCATCAGACCCAGCTGGTTTCTGCCACTCTCAGCTAGTGCCCATGTGCCAGGGTTGTGACTCACTGCCATGTCACTGGGCATTTCCAGTGGCTTTCATCTAATGAGCTAACAGCAACAGTAAAGAGCAAGAAATGAGGAATTAGGGGCTGCATCCCTTGGGATGCTCCAATACAGCAGCCACATCAGAGCTGTCCTTTCCCAGGCACATCAGAGGCAGCCAGAGGGTCACCTTGTCCATACCAGGCAGGACCAGCAACAGTGCAGATGATGAATCTGTAAAGCCTTTACTAATCCAGGATTTTAATCCATGGCACCAAAAATGGCCTTTGTTCCAAACAGAGAAGTCCATGAAAAACAGTCACAAGAAATAATTGGATCTAATGGGAAGCAGTTTCATCAGAATCAGCTGTGGAAGCCTGTATGCCATGTAAGGCATGTGCAGCAAGCAAAACACCTCTTGAAGGAAAAGGAAAAAATGCAAGTAACCCAAACAGTGACAAATACTTTCAGAATAAAGGAATAAAGTAGACTGTGTCTTGCAATATCTGGACACCCATTTAAACACCCCTTTTTGCAGAAACATTAGGCTTCTTGCTGCTCCCTTAGTGAGTGTGGATTTGGATATTTGTATCCCTGTTGATCCATGGACTATTCCACAGCCTTGTGATGTGATGAGAAACAGATGGGCCTGAGCTGTGAGGACACTCACACATCACATTAAACAGTGCTTGCTTTACACCTGCAGCCTTGTTGCCAAGAGGGATGTCTGCCAGGGGCCTGGATGTGCAGGTCTGGCTCAGACTTCTGCCTCTCCCCTTTGTGCCTTTAAAAAAGGGACCCTCAGGGCATGCATCAAATTAGGCACATGCATGCCTTAAGATACATTTCTGTACTGCAATGGTCAAATCCCAAGGAATAAGAGTATTTTTTAGCTTCACTTCATTCTTGTAGATGAAGTTTGTAAAATTTCTTTCCTTCTATGTTTTAAGATTGGCAGAGTGTTTGTATGATTTTCTCTTTGCTAAATGGGAGACTTTGTTTTTTAATTAAGAATAAAGACACTCCTCCAAAGTTGAGGAACTTGTAGCTTTCATACTCACGTTGACACATGTTGCATTTTATGACAAAAATATTTATTTTATGGTCATTTTTCTCTCTTCTCCATCTTCCTACCCTTTTTTGAAATTTTCCTTTTCTCTTTATTTTTAATCGCTTTGCGGTAAAATGCTCCCCAGCATCTCCTCCCATAGTTTTGGGTGTGTTTAAATATAGTTGAATTAATTAACCCATCCCAGCAAGAGGGAACATGGCCAAGTGGCATTTAGTAATGCCACTGAACCCCTAGACTTTATCAGTAGTCACTTCCAGTGAAAGAAGCTGTTGGTTTCTTTCATTGCCCTTTCACTTTGAGTTGCTTCATAAAATGTCACCAGTCAGTCAGTCTACAGCTTTGCCTCCTTTTCCTGCAGATTTCAATGAACACAAGGCATGGACAACATGAATCCCTCTCTGTATTAGTAATTCATTCATAAGAATGGCAGAGAGGGATATATTTAGTCTGGCTCTGACATTCCTATTCCTGTTCTAATACAGAACTGCACTCCCTTCTCAGAAGGACTGTGGTGACCCTTGGTGCAAAAATGAACTGTCTCAGTTGTGCAGACAACTCCAAAAACTGCTGAAAAACACCTCTCAGGAATATGATCCCACAGTACTTTCCCAATGGGAATTGCTATTCTGTTTGTGAGACAGGGGTGTGGGAATTCTCCTTATCAAAATGAGTTAACACACTTCCACTGAAAGTTTTCCAGTTTGAATGATAAAAAGGGTAGAAAAAAAAAGGCTGATTCTTCTGTCATTAAACATTAAAATTAATTCTGACCCAAGGAAAACCTAATACACCTATAAGTGAGGGCAGTTTTATATTATCCCTGTTTTTATAGTTGTCCTAGGTTTCCTGGAGAATCCATGTTGCACTGAAAAAGTTTCAATGCTCAGGAGCCTTTGAGCCTTTTCCCATCTTACAGGGCAAGGCCAGGATATCTTTCTGTCTTAGAAAACATTGTGCTTTGATAAGTTTTGAAGGCCTTTTGCATTCAGGGCATGGTAGAGCAGCTCTTGCTCTACCTGCCCATATATTAAAGCATTATGGGAAAAATCCCAGGATCTACAAAAGCATGAGATTGTCTTTTGGCCACTAAGTCAAGTGGTGAATAAGCCTCTGGATCTGGCCCTGAATTTTCAACATGCTCAGTTTGTCTCTCATTTTACCTTTCATTTCTAGAATGAGACCTGTCAGAAACATAATGATTTTTTTTAATTATTATTATTTCTGGAAGCTCCTGGCACCATTTTAACTCACACAGACACTTCACCTTTCAGTGTGTACTCATCCATGCCCCCAAAGCTTCACAGATTGCAGATTCACCATCACTGGTGTCATAAAGCAGTCAGGACACCAAGCAACATAGGGCTGAAGGTGGTTTTGAGTGTTCATATGTGTAGTGTAGCTTCAGCTGAGATGGGGACAGTGGATGCTACTGAGAGATGCAATGAGCTTACAAAAATCCAGTGCTGAGGTGGCCTGTCCCACATGGTCTGCTGCAGATCAGCCCCTCCTCCCTGGTGTGGTCACTGACCAAGATATGATTCCTGAGAGCAGGGGCACAACCACCTCCCCAGGGAATCCTTTGGGAGTGCTCAGCTCCTGCTGCCACCCAAACAGAGCCAGGGAGTGCTTGGAAGGTCAGGGAGGGAGGCACGTGTGCACAGGCACACGCACACCCTGCAGGCAGCTGAGAATTACGAGGTGAGAAACCCCGCAGTGAGCCCTGCTGACTTCATAAACCACAAAAATGATGAAATTATTGCCACATTAGGAGTAATGATCCCATCTTAGTTTTACACCCTTTGTAAGGCAGGAGCCCTGATTCTTTCTCTTGTGCCCTTTAGAGGTTTCCAGAAGTTTCTCTGCTTTCTGAAGTTCAGGTTATTTCACACCTTCTGCTGGTACTTTCTCTTCCAGCAGGACCCCTCTCTCTTGCCACCAGTACAGTCACATAGACCCTGTGGCTGCTTCTGAACAAGTCCTTCCAGGAGTAAAATTGCAGCCAAGTAAGGATTTGTTTCCTTTATATTGCCTCTGACGTTTCCTCATCTTGTAGTAATATTCATGTAGAGGACTTGCACGTTAAACTGAAATTAAAACAGAAAAGAGGCAGCACTAACAGTTCAGATATTTGTCTTAGTGTGGTTCCTTTCTTAGAGCCAGAAACTGAGAGCTGGGGCACAGAAGTTCTGGCAGAAAGAGATTCAGTCTTGAGAGGAGAGAGGTTACATCCATCCTAAGAGACTGTTCCAATATCTAATTATGCTCGGGATAATAAATCTACTTTTTATTTCCTATTCAGCTTTTTCCTGACTTCAGCTTGCAACCACTAGACCCTGTCATGCTTATGTCTGTGTAATTAAAGAAGACTGAGCCTTCACCACCCATTGCCTTTACAGGCAGCCATGGCCTGCGACCAAGACACCTCTTAATTTCATGCTGATCAGCTAACTAAAATAATTTAAAATATTCTAGAAATGCATAATTTAAGTAGAACAAAATCAAACCATAGGGAATTTGGAGCTGTATGGCTGAGGCAGCATAACACTGGATGCTCTATGTGTACATAAATATGTACATTTTAAAGTTTCAGCAATTAAAATACCATGCAGACAGAAACTGTGGGGTGAATGTAATCACAGAAGCTTTTGTTTTATTATGCTGTGACTCATTTCACTTAGTTAGGTACTTTTTGTTGCTGTCATTTTGTTTTATTTGGGTATTTCCTTAAACCTTAAAAACTTAATTTTGGTCAGTACTGTCAAACAAACCAGAGCCACACACACAGGCTGGGTTCCCAGTTAACACCCTGCTCCTGCGTGGCTCAGGAAAAGGAAAGGACTGCAGAAAAAATACAAATTTCCCCTTCTGCTGATTACTCCTGAGGGCAGTGGTCTGTAACTTGAGCACCAGCACATGAAAGCTGTTGGTGTTCTGCTCCCTCCTTACTGACAATCCATAATGGTTCATGAAACCTTCACAGGAGGTATCAAGAGCTGTCCACAATGAATAAATCTGCTTTCATGTAAAAACAGATTACAAAAAAAAAAAAAAAAAAAAGAAAAAAAAAAGAAAAAAAGCATTTACAGAACATATTGTTTCAAAGAGATAAAGAGCCAGAAGAAACACAGATCTTTAAGAACTGAATCCCATTTAATTTCAGACTGCTTCTCTCTGCATTCTCTCTGCATTCTTTCTCTGCATTCGCTCCCTTCTTCTCTACTCTTAGCAAAATTCCTCTGTGATTTTTTTGGTTTATAGTCTGCTTTTCTTTATAAACCCGCCTGTCCCAAAGGTCCAGTTTGAATTGCACAAAGCAAGGAATGGCTTTGAGGGCTAAAGTGCTAAAAGGGCTTCCATCAGCCACAAAACTGACCAGACTGAATCTTGGCCTAGGATAATACTTATCCTTTAGCTTTGATGGGCATTCAAAAATATGAGCTTTCAGCCAAAAGGAAGAAAATGGCTAGAAATATCATGGACCAGTTCTAGAGCTACTGCTTTCAGAACAAGAAATTCCCAGAAGTGAGCATATTGCTCTTATATTTCTTCTTAGTATTGTCATGGGGGGTTGAGGTTTCTTACTTGATTTGCCATGTGTTCAACCCTGTAATTGGTTAATTGCATTTCTTTATTAGTTATTCCACAAACCACATCTAAAAATCTAATGCCAGAAGTGGTAAGGTAATTTCCAAATAAATTCTGGGAAGAAAAAGCTAAAAATCAGATAAAAATACCAGTACAAATCTAGTCCTATGTATTTTCAAGTGCTACAACTTCCCTTAGTGCAACTGTTAAGTTCTGAAAAATTCATTAGGACACTGTAACACTTCTCTACGTGGCAAAATTCCTGTTTGTGACAGCATGGAAATATACAAAATGCAGCAAAAGACATTCATATCCAAGTTATGCAATTGTCAACGTGTTCATATTTTTGTCAAAATTCACTAAGTGACAGGAATGTGACATCCCTTTGAACTGATTTCCAGTTATTTTTGTTTGCAAATAGTTTGAAGTCATTAATCAACAGAGCTTCCTTGAACCATTAACAGAACTGCTGCTCTGTTGGTTGTTTCTCTTTGAAGGGGATTACAAAACCATTTGCTGCAGTTTCAATCCACATGGGTTCCTGCTCAGAATTGCATGCTAAGTTTTGGGATGGAGCAAATTCTTCATCTGGTTTCATGTCAAAACCATCTGAAGTCAGAGAGTTTTGCACAGAACTGATGCAGAGCCATAAATTGTCCAAGTTCAGTGTGGATTGGCCCAACTGTGTTTGCTTGAGAAAGGGTGGGAACTGGAGCAAATCCTTGAGGGAAAATGAGCTAAGTTTCAAACAAAACTCTAGACTATGCAAATTTTACATCATTTCATATTTCACAGCCAGCACATTTAGAACTCTTTCTCTATCCTTTTGTCCAGAAAATGGGACCTGGCCCCCAGTGCTCTTCAGAAAGGCTAGCAGAAGATCAGCTGAGGAAAGAAAATTTGCCAAGTTTCTCTTGCACAAAGTTCCACATATTTTTACTCCAAAGTACTCACACTTCTGTTATGTTCACTTCCCTAAACAGACACACATGCAAACTGGTGGACCTGATGTGTCATTTCCCACATTCAAATGTACAATCTAGGTTCAGTCAAAACTGGGCACAGAAGACAAAAGGGGATACCATCATTTGTTTGGGCAAATGCAAAGCTAGCCAGTATGCATTGGGTGCTGAGGATCAGAGATTGAGAAAACAAGTGTTAATTTCTCAAAAATTACTCCAAAATAACAATTCTAGGGGAAAAAAAATCCTCTGACATTTAACAAAAGTATACCCCCGAGGAAAACACAGTCTGATTCTGCAGCAGGAAAAAAATTAGAAAGCATATATGCCTTTTGGATAAATCAGCTTTGCCAGATTCTCAGGCAGAAAACCAGAGCACAGCTTGGTTGAAGCTAGCATTGTATAACACTAACGTTATTTTAAGAAGTATGTATTCTCAAGAATTATTTATTTCATGTTCTTTAAGAGTTCCTACTTCTCTTTCAGATGTTTTATTGCAAAGCAAGAGCTGAAAGTTTTAGAAAGAATGTTTAAATTCTATCTCATCTTCCTGAGCTGCTTCATGTGTGCAAAGTATCAATTTCAACTCAGCACAAGAAGCAAAAGAAAGCTTTTAAGAGTATCTCCTGCAAGAATAATTGGTATAACTGGAAAAAATAGATAAGCTTTGGGGTGTACAAGCAGGACCTTTAAGTGCCAAAAAGCATGTTTAACATTTTCCATTGATAAAAGCCATTACTCACCAAAGTGTGTCTTTCTGCTTGATCAAAGCACCATAAATCTAAAAAAAATAAATCCGGCTAGCAGTGCCTGGGAACAGATATGTTCAAACACTGTTTGCTGTCCCTTCAAAGATGACAGGGCAACCCTGAAAACTGTGTCCATGATTTGATTTTCCAAACACAGTAATCCAGTGCTGTTTGAGAGACTCTGTAAGACACCCACATGGGCTGGGGCTGAGTCACACATGACATACAAAGGGTCTGATGGGGGCCAGGTGACCCACAAGAGGTATCTGAAAGGCTCTGGGTTGCCACATTTAAGCAACTGAGTTCCATTGGTGTGTCACAAGAAAAAAACATTGAAGCTGAAACCGGAGTTTATAAGAGAAGAGGCCTGCAGTGGTGGTCATTTACATTTTTTTTACCTAGATTGGTTTCATCTGGAATTAAGTTTTAAAACGGCATGAGAGAATGGATATGAATCAAACACCTCTCCCTTTTTCACAAACTTTCAATAAAGGAAGATGTTATTGAGGTATTGGAAATACAATGGTGAAGTTTCCTAGAGAGAGACATGTACAGGGCAGTGCATAAACCTGGCTAGTCCTCTACCAAAAAAAGCTGGAAATTGTTGTGAAAGAAAACAGATCTCTTCTGAGTTCTGAGATCCAAGCCCAGTAAAGTCCTTGGGCTCCCAAGGTTTATTTGGGGACCTGACTTTGTACTGAGATCAAGAGGAATGAACTGCTAGTCCCTCTGCCCACATGCTCTCTGGACAGCACCAGTGCACTGGGTATCTTCACTCAGTAGGAACA
Source organism: Cettia cetti (assembly GCA_013401135.1). Taxonomy (NCBI): domain Eukaryota; kingdom Metazoa; phylum Chordata; class Aves; order Passeriformes; family Sylviidae; genus Cettia; species Cettia cetti. Next base: position 189,007 of record VZUI01064438.1, on the reverse strand, counting down.
GTAACACAACAAGTGTCAGTTACATTTGGTTTTGTTGTTGTTTTTTTTTTCAAAACCTCCTCCAAGACCTGACACTTCCAAGAACAGGAAATACAATCAACATTCTCCTGTAGTTTATAACTGCCCATGTTGAGTGGGCATGTCACCAGTGACAATCATCCTAAGCTTCTCCAGAGCTGATCCATGGCTCTGGGGGACTTCTCCACAGCATGAAATCTCTGGGGTTCTTGTGGATTTGCAAGTGCTTGAGCTAGAGGTGGCGAGGTTGATCTGAAGTGAGCTTCTGACCAGCTTCATCTGCATCAGCTATCAAAATTGTGCAAAAGCCCACAAATTTTTGCACGGTATTCATGGATATGAAAAAGGTACCTGTTACCTGCTTGAGCCTCAACAACCCTAAGGGATGTTTTGGACTCAGGACAAATTCACTTTTGCAGGGTTTTTCTTTAATATTCTTCTACAACCAAGTCAGAACTCCCTGCACACCTGCAAGTCTCCCACTGAGTGACTGTCAGGATTGCACAGTATTAAACCAATCTTGGCATTTCACAGTGTCCACTAATTATAAGCACATCTGTTTAAGAGCAGTTGGAGGAATGAAAATCCCAGCATCAATGTGTTTGATGTATGTGTTTGCTTCCCCTTAGAGTGAGGGTGGGAAAACACTACTCTAAAAATCTGTAATCTTCATTTCTCTTCCAAACAAATGTAAATGCTCCCTCAGCTCCCCTGGGGAACATCACTGGTACATGGAAGACTCTCAGGGAAGATGAGCAAGCCTGAGGGCAAACTTTTTTTTGTAAATGTGTTCATGCCTGCTAAAACTGACTTAAAATAAATAATAAAATTTGGAGAGAGCAACCAAACTCAGGTCCAGGCAGAGGTCTTGCACCTGGGATCAGTGGGATATAGCAGTCACTGTAACATCAACAAATTTTGGATCATAGAGTCATATAATATCCTCAGTTGGAAGGGATTCAGAAGGATCATCAAGTGCAACTCCTGCCCTGCCTAAGGCCACCCCAAGAATCCACCATGTGCCTCAGACCACGTGCACATCCCTTGACACTTTGTCCAGTTGAGAGCTATATGCGGTGTAGATGGTGTCTTCTCTCACCTCTAGAACCTTGACTCAGGTCCAGCCTCATTCTGGCATAGTGAGTTAACTGTCTTGTTCAGAAACAAGTTTGTGAGACTGAAATATTCTATTGTTTATGTATTTTAGCAAAGAAAGCAGTGAGAGCAAAAAGGTTACCATTTCATTTATACAATTTTCCTCATTCACAGTAGATGATTTTGGCAACAAGACCTCTTATGTTACAAGACCAGTTTTCATATTCAAATATCACATTACTACAGACAATAGCATATTACTACTTGGTGGTCTGAAATCCTTTTGTATTAATGTGGATAAGGACTAATGATCCTGGAGTCAGTAATGTCAGTCAGTGTCAGAGTCAACTGAGAAGGGGATGCTTTGTCTCTGTTTTTGTTTGAACTTCCAGCTCCCACGGGAACTTTGCTCACACCAGGCCCTTCTTGACCCAAATACTTCTTGTCTCCCTTTGCATGTAGCTTGTTCAAAGTAGCCAGGTAGCCAGTTAAAAGCTATCTCCTATAAGAGTGGGTTCTCCAGACATAACTCTGTCTGTCAGCCTTTGGTCCTGTGAGTAACACCAGCCCAAATTTCATCCCACTGACCTGTCACTTTTTATCTTGCATTTAAATGTATTTAACAACCAACAGAAACTTCTTCAGCCTGCAGTGTCCAGCAGCTATTTCTTGGGAGAGGATACAGCTGGTGCAGAGCAGGCAGTGGTTTTGCACCATGGATGGGTGAGCTGCAGAGTGGCAGCAGCCCATTCCTCAATCAGTCTGCTGACAGCTCCAGTGCAACAGCCACTGCTCAGCCAGAGACTCTGGAGTCTCCCTGTCTGCCTCGCAGTGCTGAGAGCTCTGGCAAGCCAGTTTATCTCTCTGCACAGATACTTGCAGCCCTGCCTGGACTGAAGCTGTGGGGCTCATCAGCGCATTAGCAAAGTTGAGAAGGAAATCTTAAATCTTTTATGACCAGACTCTGGTTCTTGAGATGACCTGGGTGGGAGATGGAGGCAGAGGAATCTGACCTTTGTGAGTCCCCACCAGTATCACCAGCACATTGCTCAATCCAGGGGATTTTCCCTGGCACCACTCATACCCCCCAGCTCTGCAGTGCTTTCTTGGGGAATAAACCCAAGGTGGACTGACTGTATTTTGCTGTGCCCCTGCACAAAAGCCCTGCACAGTTCAGGGACACAGCTGAAGTGAAATTCAAGCTGACCCCCACTGTGGCTTGCAGAATAACAAAACCTTGGGCTTGGCTATCTGATAGTGTAGACAGCAAAGGCTGTTTATTTGCAGGGTTTTGATGAGTACGTGGACAAACAGGTTTCCTGGGAAGTGGCACCAAGCCTGCCAGAGCTCAAGAAACATTTGGACAATGCTCTCAGGCACATTATGTGATTCCTTGGTTTGACATGGGCAGGGTCAGGAGTTAGATTCAGTGATCCTTGTCAGTGTCTTCCAACTCAAGGTATTCTATGATTCTACAGATCAAGGGCAGACCCTGGCTGCAGCTGTCATGGTGACAGAGGACAAGAAAAGGAACAGGCTGCAAAGCTGGCACTGTTTCATATGCCATAAACCCAGCAGAATATCCTTCCCTGGGTCACTGCATTGAAATCAGCAGAGGATCAAACTTGTCCTGATGATGACTCAGGTGAGGCCTCTGAGTGCTCTCCTGCTCTGCTGAGACCATGAAGTTGGATGTGAGCAAAATTCCTGTCTGGTTAAAATAGGGTGAACTAAAGGACAAAGAAACAGCTCTGTTATTGTCTAGACCTCCAGATCATATCCTTAGAGTCTATGATGCAGTTTATTCAGCAGAGGAAATAAAAACTGCTTGGATAAAATCTTCTTACATATTCCCATGCTCTACTCTCTTGTGAATGTGTTTTTAGTGTAGAACTACACCACTTTAATTATATGCACTCCTTCAATAAAAAAGCATGACTCACACCTCTGCACAGGAGATAAAAGATGTGTGGAAACCATAAAAACACTAAACCAGCATGTAAAGCCAGCAAAGCCACTTATCTTCATGGAATAATTTAATGTCTGTCTTGTTCTTCCAGGAAACTTATGGGACAATTTATGCCTTTAAAAAGCCTCAGCTTGTAAATACATATCTAAAATATCTTTTCAAAAGCTGATTCTGTAAAACAGTTTTTAAAGGACTGATATGGGGTTTAACAGGGCATTGTAGGTTTTAGCACCCTGAGTGTTATATTAGCCATACCTTCTTCATGTCTAATATAATGGAAAAGAGGCAGAAGAGCCTCCAACAGAGATGGCAGAGAGGGGCAGAGAGGTGCTGACAGGGTAAGTGTCTTCCTCAGCATGAATCTAAAGGATTAGTGGTGCCATAAGCAGAGCAATTAGATCCCAGCTCCCTGCTCCCACCTGCCTTCTCTCACCTTGCATGGAGGTCATGCCTGTTCCTTTGGGCCACCTTTCCCTCTGGAGTCACTATCTGCACCCCAGCAAATCTTGTGCCCTACCCCAAGTGCTGTGGAGCCTCATGGTTAGGGCTCAGCTTGGCAGACCCATGTCTCCATCCTCCTGGGAAGCCTTTAACCACAAGCCTAGCAAGCACAGTGAGACACTGTCACCACTGTCTTTGATCTAAACTTAGTGCAAAGTCTGGGGATAATCACAGTCTCTTGATCTCATTTTTGGGTTGCCTCCCAAGGCAGATATCTCCTTCCTCATCCTCAAGTCCCAGTGAGATGAGGCACCCAGAGCAGACACTTCAGTGGCTTTTGGAAGCATTTGACACTATAAAAAGTACCTGAGAGTGTCATCAGTCTGTGGTGGATGCAAAGGAGCCTTTGTGGGCTGTGAGGCTGACAACTCCACGATCAGCATTTTGGGCTCTTATTGTCCAATACTTTGAGCTTTCTTTCACACACACACACACACACACACACTCTCTCTCACAACAGTTGTTATATATTCAGTGATGTGTGGCTGCACAGAGGCTTACAGGGCAGTGAGAGTTCCTGGATTTCCATGAGGTTCATTAAAGGTACTCATGCAGCTGACACAGAGTTTGTAATTAATCTGGCTGTAGCACCCTTACTGCACATCCCACCAAACTGAGATTCACTAGGCATCATATGGTCTAAGTTTAGTCTAATTTAATCTGGTTTAGAAATGTCTGGTATATTTTACTGGTGTCACCCCAAAGCTGAGCATGCAGCTGAGTCTGCAGACAAGGGAGGGAAGGGTGATTTGCTGTGACAGGACTCCTGCCCTGGCCATCAGCAAATCAATAGCATGAGCATTTAATGGGGACATCACATATTCCATGAATGTTCTGATGGAACATAAAAATCATAAGCAGCCACTCAGGCTGGTGTGTGTAAATATCTCCTAGTTATGGAGCTGCTCCAGATCTGGGATCATGTAAGGACATGTATGCATCACTGGTCAGAGGTACCCAATATGGATGCAAAAAATAGGATTTTATGCCAGTGGTGGAAAGCCAGCCTCTTCAGGAGGTCATTTAGGATGCTGAATTAGAAGGCTGAGCAGGTCTGTGGCTAATGTAGAGAAATGAGTCTCCACACCCCCATGAGGTGCCTACCCTGCTGAAAAAAACTCTACAAACCTTTAATCATGAGTGTTTGATAAGAGCTGTGCAGGGAGGCAAGGTCTAAAGCCATGCAATTAAATCACTTTAGGATACTCACACTTTCCATGGTTCATCAGCAAAGTAAATCCAAGCTGATTTATGTTTTTGTAATAGCTGAAAAGTGGAGGCAAAAAGGCATTTTTAAGATATTAAAGTAATAAATATCTCTTTAATTTGTCAAATGTCTATACTTTGCTGTTGTCTGTCAGTAAACTGAGCTCTGATCAGCTCCCACCCACCACCCCTTTATGGTGCATAGAAAAGGGAATCCATTGAGGTTGTTATATCATTTTCTGCTTAAAAATTGCTTCCACCACTTACTGCACTTTTCTGCCTTGCTGCCAGGCATGTGACCACTACTTTACACATCCTAAGAGATTCAAGCATTATTCTAACTCCTTTTAAGTAAAGAGCAAGCAATGAACAGCTTCTCCCTGCTTTGGATCATGCCATGAATCACATCAAAGTGACCTCTGTGCATCTAGTGGTGTGCTGGAGAACAACTGGGAACTCCGTTATGAGATTTCGTAAAGGCAGCACAGAGGGATTAGCATGCCATTAGTAAAGCTGTTTGTCACAGTATAATTTATTGAGGCTGATTGGTAATTTCATCAGTCATTGCTGTTGTGTAACACTTAAAAATCTGCAGCATTACATGGAGAAGGCAGTTCAATGGGCCATAATATTTAGCAAGGGTAAAGGCAAAGGTAAAACTACGTAAAATTGTAGGGCAGTTCTTGTCAGCTTTAGAGAACAAGTGTGATTAAGAGCCATCTCTGCTGATGAGGATGCTGAAACACACTAAGAAACTTGAGCACATATTCTTGATGAGCACAATACTGCACTGTGCAGGAAAAAGGAAAAAAAATCACATGGGGGGAGTCAGAGGCAGGCCATGCAGGGAGGGGAAGGTTTTTGAAGCCTGCTTCCTGGTACTTGGTTCTGCAGCAGAAAGGCTGCTAGGAAAATCTACTGACAGGAATAGTAATGGCACCTGTGTTGGGATACTTCTGAAATTAGCTATTTTTTCTCTGCTCCCCCCTGCCTCCCTGTAACCTTCCTAGCATAGCAAACCTCAGCTTCTTTCCAAAAGCACTTTAAGCTGTTTGACCTTGAAGCATTGCAGCAGAGCAGAGGGTTACTAGCCCTCCCTCAGAGGCTGTGTGAGCTAAGGATTTTATACCTGATGCCATACCTCTGAAAAAACTACCTTTCATGCACTGAGGAAATGATTAATCCCTGTCAGACTGCAGCACACTTACTTGTTCTTCTGCAAATGGTGTCATTGTGCCCAGAACACAAATACAGGAGAAGGAGTTAAGACCCATGAATAATGGCCTGGGGAATGGTCTGGCACCTCCTAGAATCTGTCAAAACTTCCAATATCTTGGCAGATTTTTCCCTTATGACTGATATCTTTCCATCTTTCCGTCTTTCTATCTATGGGTCTTTCTTTTATTTTTATCTTTTTCTCTTTTTGCTTTTTCCTTGTTTGTTTTCTACTTTCTTCCGCCTCAGCACCTTGCCTTGCCTAGCCATCTTCATAATTCAAACACACCCAGCTTACAAAGTTTATATCTGTGAACAACATCTTCACATGCAGAAATAAAGTCAATTCCAAGCTTTGGCGTTTGCAGGAGTTGAGCCTGAAGTGTTAAAGTACAAAACACTTTCTGATCAGCCATTCCCTTGATAACAGATGGCCCAATCTATGCTCCAAGATTGTCTTTAACTCTGTCTGACCCAACAAAAAACCAAATGTTCATAAACTGCAGTTCTCCATACCCCAAGATGTCCATTTTTGGCTGTAAATCTGGAGCACATGCTGTTATCTGAGATTTGTAAGTCATGTGCGATGGGGAGGTGCATTATCTTACTTGGGGGTGTCTGATCGACACAGGCAGAGCAGTGCATCCCCCAGCAACTTCAGCTTCTCCAGGGAAACTTTCTCTGCCAGTGTTTTCAATGTGATAAAGTAATTTTCTAATTTCCCTGGATAATACCTCACCTTATACCTTGGGTAAATACACCAAGGCCAAACCATGGAAATCACATGCATCAAAGGCCACAGGAATCACACTGCCCTTGGATCTGAAAGGTCCCCCTTGTTCATCACTGGAATTTTGCTACAAGATCCAGGATAAAAGCTGCTTCTTTTCATTGGTATTAGTGTTGCCTCAAGGGCAGGAGAGCAGAGAAAAAAATGCCAAATGTAGAGTGCATGGAGCTCCTGAAATAACACCTCAAAGTTAATGAATTGTGAGGAATCAAACCATAGCTCAGATGTCTGGCTGAAAACAGTCTTCCCCAGCATTCGTTCAGCTACTAATGGGTTGTGTCACACACTGCTGCTGAGAAAGGAACAGGGAGATATCTCCAACTGGATGCTTGGCACACCCTCATTTAAGGAGGGAAAGGGCTGGATCTGCTCTTTCTGATAAAGCCACAAATTCTGTTAATCAAATGGATGAAAAAAAGCTATCACCTTTCTTATAACACATTAAATTTTGTCTCGGGCTTCAAAATAAAAATAAGAGAGAGTTTGCTTTTAAGGTGTCCATAAAATAGACAAATGTTCAGGTTTCATTGATGCGAAAAAATGTCTTTTCACAGGCATTATTTTTTGCAGAGCCAGGGGGAAAGGGGGCTCCTAATCTGTTTATACTAGGATTAATATTAGGAGTGAGTTAGTTTTTCCAAGGTTCAGCAGAGCATGAGGGGGAAAACAAAACAAAACTTATTTTCAGGAATGTTTACCAATGGGTTCTGGTCATGATTTGTGTTTTGAAACTTGGGAGGCCAGTTTTTGAGCTTCACTGTTAGTGTTTAATTTAAGGATTAGGAATTATTGAGTTAGGTTCATTAAAATAGCTGGGTTTTGTCCTTCGAAAATTTAAGAAAACATGGTGTAAGCCTTGGAAAGAAGGTCTTTTTCTGGGTAACAACAGCCTCATTCAGCTCTAAACATATGGCTGTCTTTGTTTTAGAAACCTGTGTTAAAATAAGGATAAGGCTCCCCATTCCAGCAGAATCATCAGCTCTGTTCTCAGGGATTTACATAGCTCTCAATAATACTGGTTTAAGCCTTGAGAAATCTACTGAGATCCCAGCATATTAAAACTACTGTAAGTGTGATGGGAGTAATTTCTTCCCCAAATTTCATGTTCTGTTCCCAGTTTGAAGAGAGGGGAGTGTGAAACACCAATGTCACAGACAGGAGAAGGCTGGCAAAGGACACCTCTGAGCTGTCTGTGTGGGTAAAGGATGAAGACACTGAAATATTAAAAGAAAACTCAAACCAAACCTTGAGGAGGGACTAGTTCCAGATCTCATCGTGAGGACATCCTCTTGGAAACGCATGAACGGGACAAAGGTGCCTGTCCTATTGCAATGGGCTGGTCTGCAGAAGGCAGAATGAATTCCCATGCCCTGGCAGGAGGACAAGGCTCCTCCAGGGCCAATCCTCAGCCCTTGAGCTTCCCAAATGATTAGCAGCAGTCTTTGTGGCTTTGTGCCAAATGCATGGCAGGATCTTTGCACTGCCATTCTCAGCAGGTCCAGTTCTGCCTTCAGCCACTTTAATGTACCAGAATTCAAAGCAGCTGCCCCCTCACAGTGTGGACTAGGACCAGCCCCAACTTGTCTACGTGTGGTTGTGCTCACAAATGTCCCATTAATTGAGAACAGTCCTTAGTGGATTTTCATTTCAAGAAAAGTTTTAAAAGTTTGGGTCACTGTAAACAAAATTGTGCTCTCCTCTGTTTTGGGTATTTTACAGCAACTCAGCTCTTTTTTTCTGCGGCCCAACCAGCTGACTGTAGCTGGCAGGAAGACACTGAATCCATTTTACGATGACTTTCAAAGTTTCAAAGTGTGTTTTGGATCTGCCTTGGAGTGAAAACAAAACCTTTTGAACTTTTTTGTACTGTGAAGACCGTTTTTGCCTGGGAAGAGTCTGAGCTTCCCTCTGTGATGCAGACTGTGAAGACAGCCTTGGCATTGCTGCTGGGTGTCAGGTGGCAGCTTCGAAATCTGGAAACAGCAGCTCAGTGATGTAGAGAAAAACCTGGAAGCCTTCAGATATGGCTACAAGACTAGCTGGTCCCCAGACCAGAGAAGCTGTGGATGCCCCATCCTTGAAAGTGCTCAAAGCCTGGCTGGATGGGGCTCTGAGCCACCTGATTTAGTGGAAGGTGTCCCTGCCCATGGCAAGGGGGCTGGAAGGAGATGATCTTTAATGTCAATTCTGTGATTCTGTGATTCTACTGTGGACTAGATTCTCCTAGGTGGGATAGCTACTGTGACTTTCCTCAGGAATGCTGCAGCTCTTCCTAATGGTGTAAGGTCACAGTAACATTGAATTTCTGTGAAAACAAACCAGCTATGGCCAAAGTTAATTTTAATCCTGATTCCCAGCTTCAGTTACCACTTTCACATACACCAGCTTCCTGATGTAGATACCACTCTTCTCGTCTTTCCATGCTTAGCAGGAGGAGATACACTTTGCAATAAATTAAAAAGAAAAAAAGCGTCTTATCAGGCTTGAAACTGCCTCGTTTTCCTTCCTTGTGTTTTATATTCTTCCAGCATCCCTGTTTCATTAGTTGTTTGAGAGAGATAAACCTACTGGAAAATGCAAGCTCTGGTCCATAAAATACCAATTCTAAGTTAATTTTTCCAGGAACAGACCCTGACTATGCCTTATTTGTACTCAGTGGTGTATGTCAGCTGTCACATACTTTCAGACCTGTGAGGAATTACACCAGCACTGGATTATAGTGTACTTGATTTTGAAGAAAGGAGAAGCTGTACTACTGTAATCATTATTTAAACCATATCTTTTTGATTTGTTGGATGCCAGGCTCCCATTCACACATAGCATATCATGCAGTCAAAAATAAGGGGCCTGCCTTTGAGATGAAAAAAATAAACAACACTTTTCTTTTTTTTTCAAATGAATTACTCACTTTTTTGCATAAAAACCATGATTTCAGCTAGAGAGGGGAAGAAAGAAAATTCAAAAATGTGATCTTTTGAACACAGGGGCTTCCTGTGAAACATGACTCCATGTGTCAGGTGCTGAAGAACTTTCCATCTGAATAGAAAACAGTTAGAAAAAACACCATATTTTTAGTGTATATCCTTATATACTCCAAATGGAGAAATAGACCAGTGAGAGAGTGGATATTTTATCAGAAATATGTCATGTTGAAAAGGAAGCCTCTCTGGGAAAGCAGTCAGATGCACTAACCACAAGATTAGCATTCTTAGTTATTATCTTTTCAAAAGATTTCACATCATAATTTCTGCCATTCTGGTTAATACCACACTAAATGGAAAAAGCAACCCACTTGTCACATAAATTACTAGAGCAGACCTGCCACCAGTCACCCATGAGGAGTCACTGCCTGTTTTACATCCTTGATGATGCTCTGAGGCTTATGAAGTCCACGTGGTTCACCCAGGCATTATCTCCACACAAGCTTTGCTATCACTTTCTGCCTCACATACCAATTATTTCCACACATTGTTGTAGAGCTCATCCAAGCTTGGATTAACCAAGGGTCAGATTTAGACCTGGTACCCAATCAGCTGGACATCGAGGCACTGTCCAAAGAGGTGGCACACACCAAATGCCCAGCAGCCCTTCCAGATGGAGATAAGTTTTTTTTATCCCTTGCCCATCCATCTCCCTGTTTCCCCATCAAACATAACTGGGCACCTATGATTTCTTAGCCACAAAGTGCATGGTTTATATTTGAAGAAAGGCATTTGTAAGAAAAATGACAGATTCACGTAAGCATCCAGTGAACTCATACTGTCTTCTTCAATGTTTATATTAACTTATTATGCTCTACTGTTCTTACATAATTACATAACTATCCACAGTCATTTCAAACAGCCCTTCAACCCACATCAGCCTCTTATATAAACATTGGTGCTTTATACAGTCATTTTGTATGAAATTTGTCTGCAGGGCAACAGTTTGCAGTACTTTATGCCTTTTGCGAGATGACTCAGGCAGCAGTTAAGGCTAAAAGTGCTTTTGATTCCCTTGCAAACAGTCTGCCTGCCTTCCCTGCTGTCTGAAGCCCAAGATCTCAGAAGGGGCTGCCCAGAATGGTCTGTGTCCAGAGTCCTGCCAATAAATCACTGAGCTGCAAATAAAAGACACAAACAGATCCCAGGCATCTGTACCCCTCACTCCATAACTGCAGGCACAAAGTCTTCCATCATTCTTTCTAAATAGGTCCAATTTCAGCTCAAGCACCCATTGTAATGGGTCAGATGCTGCAAGGTTGCAGGAATATGGTTCTGTGCCCAAGCAGTATTCATTTGTGTCTCATTTGGGGTCATTAGCTTGGGCTCAGCCCTGCCCTAACCATGAATGAAGGAAAACAGCCTATCTGGAAAGATTTGGTGGCTTTCTGCCCTTTGAGGAACAGTCCCATGCAGTAAAATAAAAAAGACTTGAAACTCCAGAAAATGATGCAAAACAACTTAATTCTCAAAGAGACAAAGACTGCCTCTTTGGAAAAACTTCAGGCATTCTTAAAAGCAAGAGTGCATAGGATGAGTCACCGTCTGGCTTCCCACCCTGCTTTTGGGCAAGGAAGGTGGAGAAACAGTCCAACAGAAAAAATGTGTCATCATGACAAGCCTGTTCGTCTCACAGCATAAAAAGTGCCCAGGAGACAGTGAATCTCTTCAACCAGGAGCAACTTGGCACTGGGCATAAGGACTGGCAGAAGGCATAAGCATCATGTAATTCCAGTTTAAGACATTTTTAAACATATAAGAGAAACATCTTTGGCCTGGGGAGAGATTCATGTCCCTCCACCTCCATTCTTCATCCTCTCAAAGTGGAGAGGATTTTGCACAGCATTGGGCCCATATTCTCATTTGAGAGGAAAACAAGGAATAAAAAATTCTCAGGAAATTCTGCTGATTTATCTCCAAGTTTGAAGAAATGGACACCTCTTGCCTTTCCTCTCACTGGCAGGAGGGGTTGTGGTCTTTGTTCTTTGAAAGGGAGAAAGGTGAAAATCTCTGGGCTGAGTAAAGAAAATTTTTTAGTAGTTGTGTCTCTCTCAGTGACACAAACACACACACAAACACACACGTGAACACACAGACACACATTTTCTATTTCATTAAAAAACATTCTGGTAACAATCAGAGGCAGCTCATAAATGTCATATTTCGAAAAGCATAATGCACGATTCCCTCCTTAGAGCCGTTTTTATGACAAACAGTATACCAATGCTTGTGTATAATTTCTAAGACTATAAAATAACTTTTTATGGTTTTTGGGCTAATATCTGAAAAGTAGAGTACATTTTCGTATGAAATTCTTTCACAGTATTTAAAGCACAATATCCTCTGCCAGTCCACCCTCCCTCTTGTTTCTCTTTCTATGCAAAACCATGTGACAAAAAGCAAAGTGCACCCCTCTTTTTTTTTTTTTTTTTTTTTTTTTTTTTTAGTTTTGCCAGTTGAAGCTGACAGATATCTATAGCAAACAGTTAACATATATAAACATGTCAGCTGTAAAACAAATACACTTTGAAAGAAAGCAGAGCTGGAGTGGTTTATGCTGCAAGACAATGTTGGTGCAATTAGCAGACACAGGGTGTGGGGTCTTCAGGGCACATTTGGCAGGTCTATCCAAGGTAGAAGTACCTTTCTTCTTCACTCTGTCAAGACCTGTGTGGATGGCATGGAAAGAAAAGACAGGCCCCTGATGTCCCAGCCACCATCTGGTGCAGATGAAAAGAAGGCATAAGCAGTTTTTGATGCTGAGGAGGTGTGCATGAGAGACAGCTGCAAGCACACATTCCAGGGATACATTTCACAGGTCAAATAAGCTAAATTGTCACTGAATTGAAGCCACTTAGAGGCTTGATCCTGCAAAGCTTCTGCCAGATGCTGAGCCCCCCTCCCTCTGCTTCCCTCTGCTGCTTATTATCGTGTCTCACTTAACGTGATCGTCAGCAAGGGGACTGAATTAATTAGAGATAGAAAAGAAAACCAGTTAGGAAAAACAATTAGCAATGTGGGCTGGTGCAGTGCACTGTGGGCAGGCTCACAGCACCCCACCAGTGAGGAGTCACCTCAGCACCAGGATCACTTATAAGGTCATAGGATGTTGACCACAGAGGAGTGGATACACAAGGTTGGGGCAAAACTCAAAGGGTGATGACCAGAGAGGGAGGGAAGGGTGTCTTGCTTGGGTCTGCTCCCTGCTCTGCTGAAGGGCACATCCCCTCACTGAGCACTGCCTTTTATTGGGGCAAAGGTGTTCATGGGCCCAGGCTCGTCATTTTTGGCATTGATGTTATCAGACTGAATGAGGAAAATAATCACCTTAGACTGACTGTAAAGTCAATGAGTGTGACTGGCATCCTTCAAGAGTAGTTCAGGGTGGGCTTTGGTGTCCAAGATGCCATGAGATGGATCCAGCCTCTGCTGAGCTTATGTCCAGAGGTTGTCCTTCTTGGTGGGCCCTATAAAGCAGTCTAGCACAGACCAGACACCAGGGTGGCTCCAGGCCATCAAACTCTAACAATAGGTTAAGAATAGACTAAACAGAAAATTAAACAGATTAATTCAATTCTCAAACAGACTAGGAGTGCAATTAAATGGACTCTGATTCCCCAGGCTGGGAAAGACACCACTGAAGGGGATATGATAGAGATTGCAAGACTGGAAAATATGAATAGAAGATGACTGATGTCTTTTCTAAAACAAGAGCCAGGGGACATCAGATGAAACTAGTTAGTGGTAAGTTCAGAGAAAAAAAAAAAAAGAAACAAAAGAAGAGCCATTTTCCCCAGTGTGTAGCTAAGAGAGGGAGTTCTTTGCCATAGGGCTACCACATACAATCATGGAAGGAAAATCATTTAAAGGCTATTGAAGCCAGAGATGCCTCCCCTGGATAAGGGCAGAGCTAAGGCCGAGGGGGTCTGGTGAGTGCAGTGCAGGACATCACTGGGCACTGGCCCTGCTCACACCTCAGTGTCTGGGGGGGGCACAGGCCAGGTCTGCCTTGGATGGAGGATCAGCTTAGGACCAGGCTCTGTGTCCCTCTGAAACAGCGTGAAATTCACATCTCAAATCACAGCCCAGAAGGTGCTGCCTGTGGTTAGAGGGGAACACACACACCTCAGAGTCCTTTGCAGAGTCCAGCCAGCAGTGGAGCATCCTGGAAGCTGAATCTTCTCAAAAAAATTAAAAGTGGGGTAAGGAGGGGCTTCATCTTTCTGATGCCTCCCAGAGACACAGATGAAACCTCTCTTCTTTTGTGACAGGAATAAAAGAGGGATTAACAGCAGTGATGGGTGAAATTCAAACACTTTGCAGGTTCCTTCAATTTGGGTAAGTCTAAAACAGATCTGGAATGGAATTTAAGCGATACACAAATTTCAGAAAATGCCTTCCATCAAAGCAATTTCCTACATCTCAGCTTGCTTTCATTTAATGCAGAAATAAATAAGGATGAAAACAAATGTTTTTGACTGTACGAATACTTAAGATATGATTCATCAATAAGAAAATATTTTTGCAGAAAAATAATTTTCAATTACCTTTTAATTTTTACCAGAAAGGTAAGATTTTTGAAAAGCCATTTTTAAATTAGTTAGATTTTTAATTCCTTTACTTCTTTCTTTCCTTCCTTCCTCCCTTCCTTCCCTTCTAATTCACATTTTTATGCTCATTATTCCCTCACCCTACTCTACTGCTGAAAAAATAAAAAAATACTTCTGAACCCTTGGAGAAAACTGCTGTTCACTTAAACCTACTGGGAAAAAAATAGAAGAAAGAATTTTAAAATGTGAAACTGCATGAAAGCCAAAACTTCTTTTTAATGTCTTTCTACCTGAAATATGGTGGGGAAAAGCACATGCAGAAATACTTTGATAAGTGGGATACCTCTGCTTTTGCCTTTCCCACTGCAGGCACAGGAGATCTGACAGGTTTCACTCAGCTCATGGAGGGGTAGCTGAAATATCACCTGCTAGAGAATAATATTAGAGATGCCATGGTTCCTGCTTAGATGTGCTTTTACAGACACACAGGAAGTCTGCAGCAGAAAAGGGATTAAGAACAAGCCTTAAATGAGTGACCTCTCCCACCCTCAAAGCAGCCTCTCTCATTTCTTTCTCCTTCCCAACAGAAAATGCACGCTGCTGATGGGGACAGCGAAAGGGAAGGTGACCCCTGAGACCACTGAGCTGTTCTGGGGAGATGAAGCAGACAATGCCATGCAAAGCAGAAGCAGCATTGTTTTTTTCTTTTTTTTTTCTTTTTTTTTTTCTTTCTTTTTTTTTTTTTTCCCTTTTTTTTTTTTTGGCTTCTCAAATATTTTTAACAATTTAAATGCACCTTCTTTCCACAGAGCTCCAGTCTGGCATGGAACCTGCTAATCCCTCAGGAGCTCAGAGTCCCCATGGCAGCAGGGTCTCCTTTTCTGGGCCCATTTCTGGTCCCCTGCTGCACAGCAGTCCCTTGATGCTGGGGCCACATCCTGAGCCAGCACATGTAGAGATGCTGCTGACTGACACTGGCTGAAGATTAGTCTCCTGAGATTAACTGCTAACTTTATAGCTCTGGTTTCAGGGGGGATTTTCCAAAGCGTCTGTTTGGGACATGTGTATGCAACAGAGCAGGGGAAACTGCAGAGATGGCTTTATCCCCCTCCATGATGTAACATAAACAAGTTCAGTCATTTATTTCAATTCATGAGAAAATCACTCTCCAAATAACAAAATTATCCAGAGAAGCTTTCTGCCAGTTCAGCAAAGCAGCATGCTGTGAGAGCTGCTTGCACTGAACTGCTTGAGAAGAGGCTTCAACCCCAAGGCAAACATCTGTGGAAGCTTTAGGAGACCCTAGACCAAGAAAAAAGCCAGCAACAGACATCTGTGGGCTTCTTTTGGGCCAAGCAAAAGAGATCTCAGTATCTGTTGAATGAGGAAGGATTTCTGGAATTCATGGGCTTCAAAGCTAGAGGTGAGGGTACCCTCACAATGCCCCTAGCTGGAACATATCTGCCTGAGGTTTCTAACTCTTCCAGGTTTATTTTCTCATATGAAATCTCCTTAAAGAACAAAATAAAGCTCAATGTATAGATAGATGAACTTGGCATGATTTCCAATAACCTGCCTGGCTCTTAATGCCTTGAGCTTTAGCAATCCTGGACTGGTAATAGCAGTTTGGACTGGGCATTTGAAACCTGCAATAAAAAAGGGCACTCTTTGGAATTGCATCTCAACTGCTCACAGATGTCCCTGTCTTCACAGAATCATAGAATCACAGACTGGTTTGGGTTGTAAGGAACCTTAAAGGTCATCTTTATCCAACTCCCTGTCATGGGTAGGGACACCTTTCCCTACACCACTAATAACTGCAGGAGATCATACAGGCTCTGGGTTGTGGGCAGCCACAGGCCTGTTCCTGAACATGTATGGCTTGTTGTTGGATTTTTTCAGGAAGATATTGGTTTGTTTTTCTCTCAGGGCAAATCCATTGCCTTTTAGGACTGAGTTCTGAGACTCAGAGATCGGAATTTCACTTGGGGCCACCAGCATAATAATTTGTCCACGAGCTTGTGGTGACATTGACAATGTGCTGTAAGAGATTGGGATGGTTCACAAAGCTGAAGAGTGAGTGCAAGAGAGAAGAGGGACATGTGGCAGTGTAGCATGTCTGGGACCACTGAGCATGATAGCTTGGGCTGCTGAGGAGCCATCATTCCCAAGAAACCCTGGAGAAACCCAGCTGAAATCTTCTGCCTGGTGCTGGTCGCTTGCCTGGTCCAAAATATAAATTGGTCTAGGACAAAAACACAAACCGCGCTGTACTCTTGTTTATTTTACAAGCATAGATGTGACCAACATGTCTCACCACAGCCCTGAACTCCAGTTCAGCTGAACTGGAGACTGCAACAGCTGTGGAGAGGAAATGAGCTTGCATGGGTGCCGGTGTCCCCTTTCAGCTGAAATTAATGTCAATGGTTGTTGATGCTACAGGTCATTTCCTGTCTCTCCTGTTAAATTTGGAACGTCAGTGGATTTCCCAATGGTAAAGAGAGGTCTGGCCAGCTTTCCAGCCAGCTTTCCAGGCTTAGAAGTGTTCTTGTGAGCACTGGAGAGTAATTATGAAGCAGGATGTAACCCCTGTCCCACAGAAGTTCATGGCAGAGATTGACAGAGGTAGGAAAACATGCTGCTGTTTGTGTGGGGCTGTTCCTGCACAGCAAGTAGCAAACGTCATCTACAGATAGGCAAACAGATACACAACAAAACCCTGTTGGATGCAAGTCTTAATTCCAGGGATCATCATCCCAGATTGCTGCCAAAGTCAAAGAGTTGTTCCAATGCCATTGCCTTAGAGGCTGGGCTTTGTCCTCTGGGTTATCTTCCAAAGCTGTTCAGGCACCATGGACACAGCCACCACCACAAGGGGAGCCATGCCTTCAGTTTGTGGGTGTCAGCTCTGGCCTTGATGAACACATTTTGTCTCAGTGCAAGCAGCAGAACAGTGAGTGACCATGGAGGCTTGGGTTCATGGGTAGCTTGGCTTCTTTTTGTAGTCAAGTACCTGTGTTCTGTGACTCCTCATTCAAAAAACGTGGGCAGCTGAACCACTCCAGCTGGGCAGCTTCAATCCTTTGAAGTATCAGCTTTGCCTTGGGATCTCCAAATATCTGATCTGCATTCAGGAGTTAATCTAAGATCTCATAAGGCAGCAGGGATGCTGGGGCTGGGAGCTCTCTGCAGGAGTGCCCAATGTTGCCCTGAGGTCTTCTGCTGGTGTGGCACAATAAGTTATAGTTTTGGGGTAGGAAGAGCCCAACACCACCATAAATGTGGAGTCGCCACTCACTGAGCACAGGAGCAGCCATGGAGCTACTCACTGCCTGAAGATGTGGCTAGTCCTGCTGGATATTAACCTTTGCTCAGTTCAACTTTCATGATTTTTCTCCATGCAAATTTGAGGCATGTTCTCTTCTCACCCATTTTCCATTTGTTGCATTCTTCCTATTTTTTTATTTCCCATAAAATTTCCTTTGTGTCAGGGGAAAGTGCCTGTAGGTGCATTTGGAAATACAACCTGAGGCACTTAACTGAGGCAAGATCAGTCCTGTGGCTCTCAGGTTTGCTGGGGAGAAGTTTTGTGGTTTCTGCTCTAAACATTTCTCTCACATCTCATGGGGAGCCCATTCTCCCACGTTTCTGTGAAGAAGGCCCCTGAGAGCAGCTGGTTAAGTTTGGTTCCTAAAGTCAGGTGGGGTGAAAACTGCTGCCCTGCAGATGTCACAGGGAGTTCAGTTTGCCTGGGACAGGGAGGCACTTGTGAAAGCACAACCCTTTTTTCTCAATTCTTTGTTTGCTGTGCCATGGCCCAACAATGAAGGCTGGGATCTCTCTGTGCCAGGCACCACATAAAAAACAGAGAGAGAAACTTTTCTCACCCCAGAGTTTGCAGTCTAAACAGATGAATGCTGCAGAAGAGTGAGCAGAGTTTGGCTTGCAAATATTATGTTAGCTCCCTGATTTCTTCATGGATGGCTGGGAGGCAGATGTATTGCTTTCTTTGAATGGTTTGGAGGGGTATCCGTGCAAGCCTGGGAGTGGAACAGGATCTTGTCTTTATGGCAAATTTGGCATGGGGAGATGTTCCCAATTAAATTTGTGCATGATCAGATGAGCACTTGCAATCCTAGCAGAAGGATTTCAGACTGAATTGGTTTAATTTGCTGCATACAAAGAATTGTGTTCATTTGAAAATGCTTTTATTCCAGAATCTCTGTGTGGAGTTTTTAAGAGACAACTATTCTTTCTTAAATCTATCCCTTCCTTTAATCTAAATTAACTTCCCTGGATAGAAAAGTGTGTGTGTGTATGTAACACAGAAGGGGCCAGGGGAAAAGCAGGAAGGGATTAGTTGAAAGGAAAAACAAAGGAAGGGGCAGAGATTTGAAGGGGGGAGATAAACTGACATCGAGAGGGAAAGAAAATGAGGAGCAGCTGGAGGGACGAGCCCCTCAGACTGGGACCTGAGCAGGGGGGGATCTCCCAGCACGTACAGGGCCAGCAGCCTCCCATGCCAGGCAGGCAGCAAGGGCTGTGGGGTCACCATCAGCATTTGCATCACGGAGCCCTCAGCTCTTGGAGATACCATTTGCTGCAGAGCTCAGCTCTGAAGTTGTTTGTTTTCTTCAAGGAAAGGAAGTGTTTGTATTGAAGGAAAACATTTTTTTCCATAAAAGTTGCAAGGAACCCCAGCATATTTGATGCACTAATGCAAGTTGCTGCTTATTACAAATTGTTTTTCATCACACTTCTGTAATCAAAGGCAGTGAAGCCAAAAACTTCTTAAAGTTTAAGTTACTGAAAAATAAAAAGAAATTTAAAAAAAAATTAAAAAGAAAAAAAAAATACAAAGACAGAAAGAAAGTAAAAAAGACCAATTTCTTCTTTGTTAAGCAAAGTTCATCATTACTACTAAATGGGGCAGGGGAGAGGAAATTCTCCACATTTTGCCTACAACAAGCTGACAGTGCCATGTGCAATCTGTATCTCCTGAACAAGAGCCATCCTTCCCTCAACAATGTGGTGCCATGGGACTTTCATGGAAGGGTGATTATATCACCTAGACACACAGGCTTCTGTCTAAGTAAACAATACTTCTTGCCAGACTGAACTTCTTGTGAGTGGGATTTGTGTTTGGTGCGATGCAAAAACACAGCCAAAGTTCAGTTCGAAAAAAGAGAGAGAGATGGGAAGGAATAATGACATTTTATGCATGAATTCACTGAGAAATAGAACAAGAACACTGGGGACACCAGTCTTCTCCAAAAACTTAACACCTTCTTCTCAATACTAATTACTGTGGCTCCTCCATCCTTCAATTTGTTTAAGCCCTAAGCCATTAGGGTGGGTCTGAGGTCATTGGTGGGAATTTCACCAATAATTTTTATAAAACCAGGCTCAAAAAGAGAGAAACCCATGTGGGTGCATGTCAGTAAGAGCTGTCATACACAGAATCATAGAAAGACTTGGGTTGGAAGGGAGCATAAAGATCATCTGATTCCAACCACCCTGCCATGGGCCACCCACAAGACCAGGTTGTTCCAAGCTCCATCCAGCCTGGCCTCAAACATTTCCAGGGATGGGGCATCCTCAGCTTCTCTGGGCAGCAGTTTCAGTGCCCCACCACCCTTTGAGGAATGCATTTCACCCTAACAGATAATTTAAATCTCCCCTGTTTTAGTTTGAAACCATTTCCCCTTGCCCTATCACTGTCTGCCCATGCAAAGCATCACTCTCCCTATTTTTTTGTAAGCGTCCTTCAGCCACTGGAATGCCTCAATGGGGCAGTGAGGTCTCCCAGTATTTAAAATACATACAAGGTCTCCATTTCTGTAAGTGTAAATTAGGTGAGGAAAATTTCTGATGTTGTTGTGATTCCCTGAACAGTTTGACTGGATGGAAGGGTGATACTTCAGACCTGTTCCAGGAGTGCACTTCCTCCTTGTTGGTGCTGCACATCCATGATCAGGACTTGATCCCAGGGCCATGAGAGCTGTTACAGCTGTTGAACTTTGCTTTCCAGGTACAGGAGGTTTGTATTCCTCCATGGAGTGGTTCACAGTCCTGCCCTGTCAGGTAGCACGTGGTCTCCTGGGGCTCCTAATACATGCTATGTGCAACCACTTGGTTGAGGCTCTTTGAACTAGATCTTACACTTGGCAAACCTAGGTCTGCTCCAGCTCTCCTGCAGGCTTCCTGTGTGGCATTTGGAAGTGTGTTTATCCATCCCACACTTCAGTTCTCCCCACCGAAAAAGAAAGAATGGGAGTCATGTTCTTATCTCCCAAGGGACTGGGAGGTGAAATTGTTAAGGACAGGAAAATGCTGAATCTGAGGGGCAGTGAGGTACAGAGATGTCCTCTTGGTCTGTGTGTGATTAGAGGGAGCTGTTTGGAGTCAGATGCTCTTGTCAGCCTTATACAAAAGCAGATGTGGGAGATGTGCAGCTACATTTTCAAATGTTACTTTTTACCCTGCCTACATTTTTCTTTTCTTAGTGTAAAATTATGACCTTTTAAATATCAAATGGACTACATATTATTACAGAACAGTTGCTTGGTTTTATAAGAGTAACAAGTATGCTTTCCATTATATTCTCCAGGTGCATTCTATAAAAGGGGCGTTTATGGTAGAATCATATATATTTCAATAAAGGCTTAGTAGTTTTATGTCAGAGAGAGGTAGTCCTGAAACCAAAACCATACTTTTCAACTTCACTGAGATTGCGTTTTTCTTTGAAATAATGTAAACCCTCAAATGGGAGCAAAACATATTGGGTATTACACAGGGTTTGGAGAGAGTCACTGAGGAGTTAGGGCTGAAAAAAAAAAATTGATCATTTATACAAGTTTAGAGAAAGTGGGAAACGTAATAAAACCCCACAAAAGTAGGCAGAGGGTTGCATAATACTAGAAAACCTGGAAATTGATACTCATAGCCTTCACTTTTAATATTTGGAATCTTACTTGGGAAAATGGTTAATTAAAGCTACACCATTGAAATGGTAATTTACAGCCCCTTCAGAGCAGAAGCCTGGAACAGGCTCCTGAATTCTGGAGCAGGGCTGTGCATCACAGAGATTCAGCTCAAAACGGCAGTATAGGCATTGCTGGAAGAGCTCTTCTTCTGCTGTCCTGTGTCTATGAATCAGTATCTCTGTGTATACACAGTGGTTTGAACCATTTTACAAATACTTATCATTTGTAGGAGGAGATGTTGCCAAGACCTATCTCAATACTGCAATCATAAATAAAGTGTCTCAACACCGAGCTCTGGATTTTAAAAAAAACTGCTTGAAGAAGGTGAGGACAAATGTTTTTTATGAAATATGAACAAGCCTTCAATCTTAAGCCAGACACAGAAAAAGTCTTTGATACTGAAAAATCTAAAGAACAAGTGGAGATTTTGGGTTCTATCCATCTTCTGTGACTCCTGCAAGTGTTTTCCACTATCACAGATTTATTCAAGTGTCTTTCATCATTTTATTAAATCTACCTCATCCTCACTATCCCTGAGAATTCTAGGAGAACATTTAAAAAGTGGTTAAGTTCCCTCAGGGGATGTTTTGTTCTCAGATCCTCTCCCAGGAGGGGAAACAAGTGAAACTGCCTTTCTTCAGGTGAATTAAAAAAAAAAAGAAAAAAAAAAAAGTCACCATATCCATTACTTGTTGAGAACATCCCCAGCAAGACCAGAAATATTCCTTTTCAGGGAGAATGCAGACTCCTACAAATCTGAGAAATAAACTCCCACAAGCAAAGAGACTTGAAGCTTTTCCTGTGCATCAATCATTCCATGTGTGTTTGCTGTGTGTTCCTTGCATTTTCCCCAGCAGCCCCTGGAAGGGGCTCTTGTCAGAGAACTCCTGAGGTGTGATCAGTGAATGTCTCTGGGTCCATTGACAGACAGACTCTTCAGGATGATCAAACCAGTCAGCATCAGTCTTGGAATAACTCAAGATACTCTCTTAGACTTGTGCCAAGCAGCAGATGAGGTGACCACAGCAGTCACTACCTTACACAACTACCTCACCATGAAGAATAAAAACCAGTGTCCCTGTTGTTTATAAACCAGAGCCAATCCTGACACATCTGCACTGTCTGTGAGGAGCAGATCCTGAAATAAATTATTCCCTCAGTCACAATGAGCCTTTTCTTTTTAATTATTATTATGAAAAGTGCTGAGGTCCTCTCCAAGCAGGAGCCCAGGAGCAAGCCACAATGCATTTGGTGAGAGCAGAGAACTGGGGGCAATCAAAATCAAGGGCATAAATATATATATTTTTAGCATAACTGGGCTGCATACTTCCTTCCAATGATGCTCTATGCTCACTCTCTCTGCTGAGTTCACTCTCAGCCAAACTGAGCATTGGCTTTTGGAATAGTTTGTTATTCCACATCTGCAGAAATATTGCACAACATTAACTTTCAGCAGCCTTGAGCCAGCGTGTCCTTTGTGTGCCTGGTGCGTTCTTCTGGCCTTGAACCATGACAGTAAATAATGAAGTTCTGTTGACTCAGTGTTTATTCCTGATAAATCTCAGCCCCCCTCCATGCTTTTCTTCATGCCGAATACCTAAATGTGTTCTCAAAACCTTTAGCCAAGTCACATCCAAACAAAACATCTCTTTGCTGTTACATTTGCCCCAAATCTCTGTGCATTTCTAGGAGAACAGCCACAAGTTTATATCATTGCAAAAGGTAGACAACTGCTCTGTTGGACACCTTTCAGTGCTGGACACACACCTTTGTGTCTCATCTTTGCCTTTTTCTTGATTTCCTCAAATACTGTTAAAATTGGCAGAACTTTCACTTCAAATCTAGGGAAGTTACACCTAGTTCCTACTGAATTCACCTTCTGTATAGCTCTGAGTGATGAAAAGGGTGTTTTAGCATAAAAATCTATATTGCTAGTTGATGAGGGAGGTCTTGGAAAGGGATGGGCTGGGAGTCCCTGTGGGGACTGTGGTGTGGGCTGCACAGCAGCAGGGCTGAAGGTGGGGGACCAGGGAGGAACACCCTGAGCTCACACCAGTGTAACTGGGACCAGTCTGGCCACCAGCAACCACTTGGACACAGGCACAGGAGGGTTTACATCTTATCTGAAGGATAAAAATAAGGATAAAAATATTTTCCTGAATTTTAGGCTCAATGTCAGAGGTGCTGCACAAACCTGGTGACTTGGACTGCTGGGACTGCTTTGAAACTATGACTTGAATAAGAAACAAGAACACTCTGACCAGAACTGATTTCTGCACTATTTGACCCAGAGAAGCATTTTCTTCTGGGATCACCCCAAGATAGGCAGGGAATAGATTAATTCTGAATCTCCACATTCCTCATGAGCCTTTGGTAGTTGAGTTCCTCTCTGTCAGTCTGCCCCAAGCACTTCCAGCAATGAGCTGACATACTTCTGCAAGATGTTTCAGCTTTGACCAAGCCTCCTTTCTGTGAGCAGGGGAGAGGGATCATTACAGCCAGCTCTGGCTGCATGCAGTTTTTGACTCCCCACAGGATAGATGCTGATACCCTTTCCCCATGTTCTCTACCACCCTTGCAAAAACCAGAGTATGAATCAAGCCTGTGCTATTTTGGGCTCATTCCATTGCCTGAAATAGTCAGAACCATCAAAGATACTTGAGGTTTTTTCCTTCCTCTTCTTCCCATGAAAAAGCTTGTTCCCCCCTTAAAATATGGGAGAAGATTCTGAGTCCAGCACAGATTTGCCTGGCTGTGATTTATATCAAGTGCTGCACATGCACTTTTTAAAGTAGATTTAAAAATGACATTCTCTAATAGAGATTAAATATTGATTACTTAAGTAATAGCTCTGTCTGCAATAGGAAATAGATGTGTAGCAACCTCCACACATCTGTCATTCGCATTATCTGAGGAAGGAGCACACCAGATGAAGTACAGGAATTTTGCAAATTCTTTTCTTAAGCCATCTTCTTCTCCTACAGAGATACATATAAATATATGCACATCAACTTTTATTTATATATACTAACTCCTTTGAATTTCCTTGGAAAGCTAGCTAGAGCCTCAATTTTCATGTCACTTCCTCTCAATTTCTTGGCATTTCAGTAGTGATGTTAGTGCATCTTCTCCCATGACTTGTCATACAGTGTGTCCTTATTGATTTTGAGAATGGGTGAGCCTCTGACATGGAGAAGTGGGGTTTGCCCCTTGGTGTGCTGGTGGCCTGACGTGAGCGTGTCCCCTGCCAGTGGCACTGCTGCGTCAGCGGTGTGGCAATGCCACCAGTGCCAGGTCATGCAAGGGAGGGGAGGGACAGGGAGTATGTGGTGTGATATGACCACAGTGGCCAGAGACAAATAGTCCTGGAGTGCAGCAGGGAGCCCTGTGGGTGTGTCTGCTTTGTGGCATTGAAGAGCTGGAAAGAAGCCACTGAAGAGCTGGAAAGAAGCACCTCATCTTGGAGGGGAAGATGAAGACTCTTCACCCTTTCACTCCATTCTTCAGTATGGGGCAACCTGCCGCAGTGAGTGGCATCCCTGCCACGGCAGGGGGGTTGGAACTAGAGGATCTTTGGGGTCCCTCCCAACCCAGTTCTGTGTATGATGCTAGGTGTGACAGCTGTCACTGTGTGACATGCTCCCTGGGTGGGCTCCTGCCTTGGCTGCCACTCTGAGCCCGGACCCCGAGGTCACTGATCACTCACAGCCTGGAAGCCAGTGGGCAGAATGGAACCTTTGCCTCTTGTTTGCCACTGAGCTCTCTGGGTCATAGCCTTGGCTGCTGTCAGTTCTGTGGCACCCAGAGCTCCTCCTGAGCTCGTGTCCTTGCAGCTCTGCCAACGCCACTGCCTGACTTTAAACAGGAGGCTCCTTTGCCAAATTGTATTGCAGCACTTTGGTTATCTACTCAATTTGCTGGGAAAAGATAGCAATTTTCCCTGACCTTCCCCTTCTTAGATAGCATCAAAGCAAGGTTAGATGTTAGATAAAGCCCAGGGACACGTGAATCCCTGCCAGCAGGGTGCACAGCATCTCTGGAGCATGTGAACGTAGCACAGAAACTGAAAAAATGTCTGCAGAAGCAGCATCTGTCCTATTACTCTGTTCAGATTTCCTGAATCAAGGGAAGATAAGTCCTTTTCACTTCTGTAGGATATCTCCTTTGACTATGGCTGCAGTCAGAATGTAAGATGAACTTAAATTGCTCAAATCAGATTTTTCTGTTGCAGATGTTTTATCTGAAGTTTTCCTAATTTAGATGGAGGGGTGCAGAAGACAACTGCCACCCTCATTCCTGCAGGGATCCCACTTTGGGTTTCCAAGGCCTAACATCACTATTCTGAGGCCAGGGAGTTTTTCTTAAAGGAGTTGTCCATTTCTGACTCTCTGCAAGGCTGCTCATGCCCATCTTCCTATCAAAGAGTTGGTGATCTTTTTCCAGAGGCTCACTAATAATTAACTCATCTGCATCATTCCCAAAGAGATTACCACCATCATGCCATCCTACAGGCAAATAAGCCCTAACAAGAAAATCATTCTAAATAAAATAAACAAACCAGGAGGCTTTCAGAGGTAAAATATCTACTTGGTACCTGGCTCCCTTTCATCTTCTACAAGGAGTGGAGCCTCCTGCTGGCACAAATCCACAGGCAGGCAACAGTGTGAGCATCCTGCCAGGAGGCACTGAATTGCACTCAAATTGTGCAAGCCAGGCCAGTGGGCTGAAAATCCTTCATGGTGCTGCCTAATGCTTTGGCCTGAGCTGGGGTAGTAACATGGTCCTTTTTAGCACTTGTCAAAAACAATTTATGTGGCAGCAAGGAGCTCAAAGCAGCTCAGAAATAGGACTTAAGTTTCAGCAAGACCCTCTAAATTTGAGTGAGACCAAGGCTATAGAAGGAGTTTGCCAAGGCTGTAGAGCAAATACGCGTGGAGAGGAGCTCTTTCTTAGCCCTGCCATACTTGGGGAGGAAAGACACAGAGAAAACAGAGAAAAATGGTTTTGAGGCTCTTGTTATGAGGATAGAATGAGACTGCAGCAGCATCTACTAATTCAAGGACATTTTATATCACCTAAAGTCATTAATCATGTGATGCAAGCTCCCACAAAGCAGATGAGAGCATGCCGCTGTCCTGCAGGCATCCTACAGACCCCATGTGGAGGACTCTGACTGAGGCCATGAAACTACGAATCACTAGAGGCTGCAGAATAATGCAAAAATCCATGTAAGCACAAACTTGTACATAATGGGTGTGTTTTCAAAAGCCAGGCACAAGAGTGTGAGCTGAAGATGAAATAACAGCCTTTCAGCTCAGTATGTCTGCACATATGTTGACTTGCTGTGACAGTAGCAGTTTAATGTGGCACCGTTTGTGCCAGTGTGCATTTATGTCTAGGAAATTTTTATTTTTTTCACACCCTTCAGAGCCATTACAGACCCCTTAGGAAAGCTCTGAGCGTGTAAAACCTCCACCTTTGGAGCACCCACAGCATGTGCTGAGGTCAGTGGTGTTTGATGGTCTGCAGGAAAATGTCACGCACCAAACAGGCACAAGGCAGTAGTGGCTCAAAAGATCCTCCTTTTGTTATCTGATGCGCTAAAGCATGTGGCAAACACCTCCAACTGAACTTTGATCCAAACTAGAAGGAGAAAGGAACTTCTGTCTGATCAGATGTCTGAAAACTAATGTTTCATTAACATATTAGCTCTATCCTAGTTCATTAAAAGCATGTATTCATCTTCATTTTATTAAACCCTTCTGTGGCATTACATCTGGGTTACGAATCAGTCATCTGATCTGCCCATTTCCTTGCTTTTAATATTTCAAAACCACCATTAAAAAGTAATAAAAGCAGAAATTTCAATCTCAGATAATTATCAGTATCTATTAATTGCTTTTCAGCTGGCATATTGTGAGCCAGGTGAAACATTAATAAAAGAGACCTTTCTTGAACTGTCTTAAAAAAGTACACTTACTGAGGAAAATCTTGATATTTTCAGCAGGACTCAAACATCAGGTTTGTTGGCTGTTTCAAGTACTAGTTGTAGTACTGAGTTTTAAATTTTGTTTATGTTTGAATTCTGTGGAAAGCATGGATTGTTGTGAAAAGGTTCTTAGTAGAAAAGCGCATATTCTATTGAGGGAAATAGATTCATTGCAATGTTTTTAATATATCCCTCTTTCCTTGCAGCATAAATCATTAATTCTTTTTAAAAAATAGTTGTATTGTTCATATTTTTAATTGAAATTTAGTCAAATTGAAAACATTGCTGGAAGAGAAAGTTCAGCATGACAAGGAAACTGAGTTTTCTTTGTATTTTAAAGTACACTCAAACAGTGTCAAACATAAGCAAGCATAAACCATAAGGAGTGAACAGAAGTTTGACTTTTTAGAAGTATGGAAATTAATCAGGAGGAGAAAAACTGAAATTGTGACCAATCTGCAATTGCTGAAAATGCTTTTTATTCTGATGCGTGTGTATCAGATGCCCTGATTCTCCTCTCCTTGACACAGTTGTAAATTGGAAGTGAGTTTTGTGGGAGTTTGCCTGTTACAGACTGAGAACGAGACTCAGAGACCCGAACAGATTGCAGCAAATAGATTCTCTTGCATGTACATTGGTAGGAATTTTCCAAACGTACTCAGTTTTGAAACAATCTGTATTACCAGAAACCGAGATTTGTGTTATCTAATTAGGTTCTATCACACACTGAGGGCCTGCTCAGCCCTGGGCATCTCTCTGAGGATCACCCAGTGACAATTGCCCAAACTGGGTAAGAACCAGTGCAACAAATCAGTGCAAGAAGACAGTGAGGGTTCAGCTGAAAACAGCAAATAAAAGATGGATCAGGGATTTATCAGTTCCACGGAGAGAGGGTTTGGCTTAAGGAAATACTGTGAGATAGACAGATCCTGTCTGAAGGCATCAGTCCCATCTTCATTTATGTCTACTGAGCATTTGGCCATTCTACATGTTGATTTTGGGGCCAGAACTCTGATGGAAATGCTCTACTCTTTATATCATGGCAGTGAAGAGTAGGAGCAGATTAAAGACATCAGGATTTGGCCCTTTGTAGATTAATAAAGGCACGCTGAATGGGAATTTTGTCTTTGTGATTTTCTTGGAAGGGGACGAATAAAGTGCTTTGATCTAGAAAGGGGAGTGTGAAAGGTCACTGGCTAAGCATGTGTGCTGAAGTGCCCTGAGCCATCCAACATGATTAGCATAAATTAGAATCTGACTGCCCAGCTTTATTCATCTTTATTGATGTCTATATAGTTGCAAAGGCAGAGGGACTCTAACAATCCCAGCCAGCACAGTGAACCAACTGGGGCATGTGAAAATCCATAAAATGTTTAGCATTTTTCAAGTGGAAGCAAATATATGAGTGTTATTAATGCACTAGCCTCATAATTTTAAAGCTTGGGTTTTGTTTGGACCTGGATCCAGACCTTTGGAAGCTTATCTGAAGTTCCAAAACTACTTGTGCTTGCAAAACTGCAGCCAAATTTTGTAAGTTTATCATGAGATTTTTTTCCATTGTTTCTAGTCCTGGCTGAACCAGTGACAGTTGTTATCAATGCCCAGCTGCAGATCTACCAATAAAAATGTGCACCTTCCCTCAGGCAAACTGACACACTGACTACAGACCTGACCTGGGAAAACAGAAGCTGTACAAAATTGGACAAAAACAGGCTTATGCCATGTTCAAAATTTCTGCTTCAAGGTCACTTTGGGAAGCAAATACCTATAGACCCTCCCCCCAACTCCTACAAATAAAAATTGAAATTAGATGTATAGATTTGTGACAGCAGGAAGCAATACATTCAGTTCTGTACTTGCTCAGAACATCCATCTCAGTCCACCAATCAGTTATAGAAAATCCTCCATCACCCCTCCTACCTCTGTGCCATTTTTAACACCAAGCTACCAGAACTTCATGGTTCCATCCCCAGAAACACAGGCCATGGGGTTGAGAGATCTCCAACGTGTTACTCTAGCTGACAACTGTTATTTCACCCCCTTGGAAAATGAAGTTTTCCTCTTCTGAATATATTTCATAAGCAATAAGACAGAATCTTTCATTTCTGACTACTTGATTATCTCTCTTGGATGAACAGTAGGTGATATTCAGGGTTCAGTGATATGCAGAAAAATGCGGTCTTTAAAAGCAAAATATAAACAGGACAACATCCAAATTATGCATCTCTGTTAAGGAAGTTCCTATGGTCAAGGCTCAGCTATGTAAAAAACATGTCCCAAATGACAATCCCTAAGCCAAAAATCTCAAGGTCAGACACATCATTTTGATCATTTACCCTGACCTCCTAAGAAACAAACCTTAACAAGCAACTCCAGCCTGAAGTCTGTAGTGCTTGGCATGTACCCTCTGGAAAAAGCTATGATTCTGAGATGAAGATCCCAAATGATGGCAGAGTCCAACATTTATGTTGGCGTTTTCTTCTAATAGCTAATAATTGTCTTTGCTCAAACCACGAATGTAGTTTCTGTAGTTGTACAATTAGGGAGCAAATGTTGTCACTGCTGAAAGAGTTCGACACAAGAACACAGTTAACTTGTAGCTGCCAGTTCTTCAATCACACTGATTTTCCTTTTCCCACTGGAGAAATTTTTCCTAAATGGACAGTGAAATAATGTAGTTACTCTAAGTGTCAGATACAACCTAAACACAGTATTCAAACAGGCTTTTGTTTTTAAAAGTAAAGAAAAAAAATATATTTACAATACATGCCTTTTGTTTCTCTTTATACTGGAAACACAGTATGTAATTTTCAAGAACCGCAGCGCCTCTATTTTTTCCGACCACAAATTAAGCATAGTTCAGTGCAGTGAAATGCAGTAAGACTGATGGAATGCTCTGCCTAAGGGATGACTAATCCCTAACAGAAATTATGCTTTGCTTCCTATTTGTTGTGTTCAATAATATTGCCTCTCTAAATGCTTTTGGTTCAGTACTGACACCAAATGAAGAGGAAAGCCTCCAGAATGTACAGACGTGCAGGATTATGTTTCGTTTGTCTTTGTTCATGGTCCTAATTCAAACCAGTCACCCAACCACTGACTTATGACTGGAGGAGACATATTGTGGGGTTTTTTTTCAAATGTATTTCACAAAACCACCCAAACCAAAGAGCAAATTTCTGTCCTCAGCTACACCCCTGCAAGAGCAGCAAAGTTTGTAAGTTTGTACATGTGCAGCAGCATGGTTTGCCAAAAATCCTGCACGTTGCCTTCATAGATTGTTATGTTTGAAAATACAAATTATTTACTTCAGACATGCCTGACCAGTTTTTGCAGGAGGCCAATAAACAAACTATAGATACTTTGTACATATACCAGTACATGAGTGGGTTTTTTTGGCCCTGATTAGAAATCTACTCTTTGAGGGTTTCTTTCCTCCCCTTGGTTGCTTTAGTGTCAAAATTTTCTCATTAAACGTGAAGAAGGGCAATAAAATTCAACTTTTCTCCTACACCCTCTACCCTAAATTGCATATATGCAATGAGAAATAGTTGAAAACTCTTTCCAGATGTTAATTAAAAATCTCAATATCCATTAGAATTAGCCCTCGGTACATATTCATACCCATAGCAGATGAATGTATGAGAACATGCTTATTAACAAAGCAGTGAAAAAAAATCCATATTCTCCATTGGAAGACCTGCCCCAATTCCCTTGGCAGAGTTAGTAGCTGGGTGCATCAAATGCCTGCCATGTTTCTGAAGGCTGGTGTGAACCTGTAATTCTGCTGCTCGTAAATAGCTCCCCAGAGATTAATAGGAGTATTCAAGCAGGCAAATGTCGTGCACACTGGGTGGCAGGATCAGGCCAGCAGTTAGCACATCCCTCACAGTTACAGTGACTTTTCTTCAGATTCAGCAACTGTGATTGCTACAGAATTTCCATTAAATTTTCTCACTTGTATCCCAAAAGAACAGAGACTTAATATTACAGTAACCGTAATTAGGAAGGACTTAAGAAAACAAATTCCTACTATGTGCAATGTCCCATCACTGGCAAAAAGAATTGTGCATATTATCATTTTACTCTCTCTGGTTCTAGCCACTTTATTTAAAATTTGATTGAAACTCTAATAAGGATTTGCTCTATAAATCCTTACCTGATCAAGTCTCCACAAAGTTAGAACAGTGAGCTTTTTCCCTTAAACTGTAAAGAATGAAAGTTTGCAGGGAAATATTTTAGCTGTCAGCAATAGATCTGAAGAAGGAATTCGAATTCAAGAACTCTTATGAGGAATTTATCTAATGTTGATCATTTGAAAGTAGGAATGTAGTCTAAACTTGCTGTCCCAGATGCCTCAGTGTCCAGAGGATGAACAATTCCATCTCAAAACAACTGTCAAAGTTAAGTGGAATAATTAGTCACTGAAATGCACTTTTTTTTTTTTTTTTTTTTTTTTTTTTTTTTTTTTTTTTTTTTTCTCCTCTGCAGAAAGAAGCTCCAAAATGAGCAGAAAGGACAACACATCTAGGTGTCAGATGGCCAGCCTCCAGCTGGGTTAACTTCTGCTGAGTGTCCATTCAGTATCTCAAGCCTTTCCTGGGGTTTTGATCACAGAGGCAGCTCTATCAGCAAG
Organism: Cettia cetti; assembly: GCA_013401135.1. Taxonomy (NCBI): domain Eukaryota; kingdom Metazoa; phylum Chordata; class Aves; order Passeriformes; family Sylviidae; genus Cettia; species Cettia cetti. The sequence goes on along the minus strand of VZUI01064438.1, from coordinate 157,071 downwards.
CAGTGCAATTTCCATCAATGACATGGCCTGGCATACTGGGATGATTTGTGCTGGTACAGATCTTGTTGTTTACATGTTGTACATCTGTACCCACACAGTCAAGATCCCAAGTGCTGTCTCAGCCTGTTTCCTTTATTAGCCTGAATAAAATGTATGTTTTTGTGATGAAATCCAGGCTAACCTCTGTTCGATATTCCACTTTCATTGTAATCTTGACAATTCAGGCTGATCTTGCTCCCAGATTTTGATAATGCCTCAGCTGCATAGCTGGCCCATTTCCAGTAAAAAAACACAGTACTGGTTGAGTTGTGTCTGGAGTTCTGGATTCATCCTGATTATAGGTCAGAGGACACTCCTGCTCTTAATTCTCTCTTCTGCGTGAATAGCTGCTGAAATCCCTCTAACAGGTAACATAATATCAGGAAGCCTTCCATAAAACTTCAGGAGAATCTCAGTTTAGAGCTAAACTCTGAAATTTACACAGATCACAACCCTGATGCCAGCCCTCAGCTCCCAGGCAGCAGTCATACACAGTTAGGACATAACATGGTCCTCAGAAAAATTCACTTAGTTACTGCTGTGGCACTTTCTTTAGATGCTGGGCCACTGCCCTGAAAAAATATGGAGTCTCTACCCTCCCTGACAATATTTACTGGTGTACCTTGGTTGAGATAACCATGCAGAATGGAGTTTTACTGTGCTTCCCACCAGCCTGGCTCCATTCCCCAGAAACATGTTTTTCTGAAATGCAAGAAGTTGGCATTGCCTCCATTTTCCTATTCCTTCATATCTGAGTTTTTATCTGTATCCATCAGGACTAGAAACATTTATTTTAAATTTTTAATGCTTATGCCAAGCTCAGAAGTGCCCACCTGTGCTGGAAAAAACAGATGTGAACACCACTCTGTACAAGGGGTTTCACAGATGTCCTGACCCAGGGACCGCACTACTCTGGGACAAACCAGATTGATCTGACAGAGTGTCACAGGCTGGACAAGAGATTCCTAGAAATAAACAAAAAAACCTAGGTGAAAATAGAGTAATATTTTACTCCAAACATTTTTCCAAACACAAATCCCAAGCAATGAGGGATTTGTGGTTTCTGAACACAGTACAAGTCCTCTGGTATTTCATAGTCTACTTTGCCATAGTGCTGCCCAGAAAAATATTGACCAGTGTCTTAGGGGAAAAGAAAAAATCAATACCCGGTGTCCTCTGATTCTGCAGAACTTAACTACCAACAAATCATGACCACCTCAGCCTGCTTCAAACATGGTCCAGGTGGATTCATGTGGTCCCCTTGTGGGAGGAGATGGATGACAAACAATAGTTTCCAATTTCCTATTCCTAAAGACAATTGTGTCTTCATATCCACTCACTATTTTGTTTGGTTTTTTTTTTTTTTTTTTTTTTCTGGATGAAGAGTCCTTTTCTCATTACCCTTTGCACAAATACTAATCCCGACTTCTCACAATATCTATTGCCCACTCTGTATTTTCTTCACCTCTGTGGGTTTTTTTCTGAGGCAGAGACTCTCTGCCTCAGCAAAGGTGAGGCACACTATGCAAAGGTGCTGGCACACTATGGATTGATCAAGGAAAAATAATATTTACTTTTCTGTCTTCCATTCCTTCCATAACAGTCAACCATTGAAACGATGTTTCTCATTGCACCATTTCTTACAACCCCAGATATTAAATCTGTGTCATAACTCATCTTTGACATCACTGACTATACGATGCTGAGACTGTGCATAGCAGCCCAGATTATACAGAGTTATTTAAGAATGGGCAATGTAAAATTGCCTTTATCGTCCTCCATGAGTAGTATGGACAGCTGCAGCCTTTTGCTCTGAAGTGCAATCAAAGCAAATCTGTTCTGAAGGAAATATTCCCCCTGGCCAGACATGGAGAAGAGACTGAAAGGTTGTGGGAGTCTCCTCTGCTGCCTTGTATCTCCATGACTTTCACCTGCAGGTGAGCTGCTATGGATCCAGTGGCTGCTGAGCCCTGGGAAGCAGCCTCAGTCCTGACTGCATCCCTGCACAGCTCTGGTGCCCACAGGCCAGAGACAAGAGGGCATAGCTCAGGACAACCTGCTGTCTGGGATGGGAGCTCTCAAAGCCTGTAGGCTACATGAACACATCAGCTGTGGAAGAAAGACAAGCAGAGGTCTGGGTGCAAGGTCCAACCCTTCACAGGTCAGATTTGTTGGAGCACTGTACTGGAGAGAGCTGCCTGCCATCTCTCCTGGTGGGGTTCATGCCCCTCTTCTGCAGCCACGTCCTACATAACCCATAACTCACTTTATTCCCCTCTCTGTGCTGCAGTCTCACTCTTTTTAAGTGCTTCCATGAATCACTTGCTGCTTTAACCAGGATCCCCACCAGGCTCCTGCATCAAGCTTCTGCTCTGCTGAGAAAGAGAGGTGGGAGCTGGGAGGAGAACAGCAGAGCAGTGCTCCTCTGTTTTTCCTGGATGTCTTTCATTCACCCTCAGCTGAGTTTTCTCCCCATTCAGAATAACTAGCATTCTTTGGGGCACATTTCTCCTCACAAATCTCAAGGAGGCGGAAGCTCTGCAGAGCTGCTGCTTCACTAAAGAGCACATTATTCCAAGGCTAAGATCTTATTACATTTCCCTTTCTACAGCAACATTTTTTCCACTCCTTTTCGAAACCTCAAATGTTGTTATGGCGTCAATGGTAAAGAAGTTTCGGCTTGCTTGGATTTCAGTCTCCTGGCCTTGGATGGAGGGGAAACATTATTTCTCTAAATACATGAACCCTTGTGCTCACACACACTTGCACGCTCCTAGACCCCAGTCTTGCAATAGGATCTGCTCAGGCACAGCCTTCTGTCTGTCTGGAGTTGTGTCAAATGTAAATCAAGCACATCTGACAGATCAGACCCTATTAATTCAGTGCTTTGGTAATGTTGCTACTGATGTGGTCCAGGAAAACAGCAGCATGGATCAAACCCAGCCAGGCAACTGTCCCACTGTTGTGGCAAAGAAGATTAAGTTAGTAGAGACCCAAATGATGCTGCAGGGACCCTGTACGTATCCAGGTCTCTACTTTCAGCCTGGTGAGGGAAATGTGGTTTGTGCTCCCCACTGCAAGGAGGGAGGTGGGAAGCAGTGGGAGGTGGAGACCCAGAGCTCTTGGCTGCTGCAGCTCTAAGCAATCTGATTCCACCATGGCACAGGGGCACAGAAAAACACCTGCTGGCATGCTTCCTCAGCCCACTGGGCTTCCACTCTCTACATATGTAAGATGGGAGGGAGCTGAGAGGTCGAGAAATTGGTACTGGATTTTGGTTTTGGATTTTGGTGCTGCTGTTGTCTCGTTGAGCTCAGTTGTGTGCCCTGCCTGCAGGCTGCACACCCTGGCCACCTTCCATGGTGACTGAATTTGTCTGTCTCATCTCACAAGACCAGTACAAAATCCCAGCCCTCCTTGATGACTTCCTCAGCACCCGAGGTACTTGGGGCTGTCTCTGATGCCAAAGCATCTGGTCACCTTCTGGCCTTCAACACATTTTTTCTTTCAGCAGCCCAGGGATAGGATGGTCTATTCACATTTCAAAACAAGGCATGGAGCATAGCCAGATTGCCAATGTTTAGGTGCCTGAAGATGCAGTATGCATCTAGTGGAATTGTGAAGCATGTGGAGGCACTTCTCGACCACTGAGCTTGAGCCAGGTCCCACAGTGGGTCTGGGCTGTATGCAGGAGGAATTGGGTAGAGTTTGTAGCAGACCCTGTTGGTGAGGCTGTCAAACACACTCCAAGAACAGCTTGTTTCCCACTATTGAAAATTGTTATTCTCTCACGGTTGTGTCACAGCTTCTGTTTCTAGCAATGCCTGATCACAGATAAGAGAAATCAATCTCAATATGTACAGCTTGGGCTTTGGTTATCCAGGACCAGCTAGGCATTGCAGTGGCAAGAACAACATTTTGCTTCTTTCTCCACAGCTTCATTTTCTTCCACTCAGACTTGAGCTCACAACAACATTGCAAACCACTGGAATAGAGATAGGATAATCTCCTGATCTGGAATCAGTCTCAATCTTGCCATATGGATAGGTACTGGTATGATTTAAAAAAAAAATAATAATCTGCGTTTCTTGCAGTTTGCGCTCTACTAGTGGCTCCTGCAGGCTCTTGGCATTGCTTAACACCTCTCACAGAAACAGTAACCAAGCCCAGCACTTCCATCTCAGCTTCAAAGCATCTATGATGCCTTGCCAGAGCAGAGGGGATGAATGAGATGCCTGGGAATTGTCCTCTCCATGACTGCCATAACAATGATAATCTTACCAGAGGATTCAGTGGTGTGGCATTAAGTCTGTGACTGGGCAAGGGACCTTTGCTACCAACAGTTCTGGAGCCCTAAGTGATGAGCATGTGCAGAAGGAGAACCTCTATTTCTGAATCTCAATCAGAATTATCTTTTTGCAAATTAAATAAAGGAGAATGGCTGGGCTCTTGTTCCCCCACTCTGAATAACGAAGGTATGGAAGATTGGCTGGAGCCTACCGAGAGGGGTGAACACTTGGATCAGGTCTGGACTTCATCTCACACAGCTTAAACAGGTTCTGGAGATGAAGGAAAGATAAACAGAAATCTTGTCTTTTGAGCTGATTTTCACTGTTCCTGTGAGCTTCACAGTTGGATATAACACTCCAAAGTAATAACTGGGGAAGTGATCTCTGCAAGGATAGGAACTCTCCAGTGAATTAGAAGTAATTTACATGACATGTGAAAATCTGGGTATTATTTTCTGCCAATGCCAACCTGAGATGTAATAACTCAGACATAGGATGGCAAGCCAGAGACAAAATAAACCTGTGAGGCAGGCATAAACTGTCATCCAGCATGGCCAAGCAGCTTCTGTGTCCTCCCCACCACAAAAGTTAACCTGATTAAAGGCAGCAAAACCAGTGTAAAGCAAGAGAGTTAGGTTGCAGCTACATTGGAAGAAAAGCTGGACAGGAATTGTTTAATCCAGCCCCTTGACCTGATTTCTAACAGGAGACAAAAACCAGTGAAAGCTGATACTGCTTTTATCATAAAAAACAGGGGCTCATTTTTGCTTCTCTGATGAGTTACAAATAGAAGGAGGTGTGAAGAGATCAGCTTTTGTTCAGTTGCAGGTTGCATAAGTCAGCCACAGTGAGCTGCTCTGTGATTCCCTGGGACCAAGAAATGATGGTGACACTGGGATGGAGGTTCCTATCTCATGCCTCCCTTATCCCAGAAGGGCAGCATCCCCCCTACCTCTCTGTGTTTTTCCGGTTCTTTATTCTTTATTCTGGTCTCCAGGCTCTTTTGGTGCCGGTCTAGAGTCATGTTCTTAGTTCATGTGTCCTGTGACTGCTCCAGGACCTCTTTCTAGTGGTGATGTACCCTGGAAGAGTCCCAAGCCACCAAAACTTCACCTCTTGGTGAAGACAAAGCTTGCATTTAGCCTGGAACTAAACCCTGAACCCCTGTAATCTGGGAAGCTACAGTGGTCCTCAGAGGTCAGGACATCCCTTCTCAAAACCTAACCCTCTGACTGGGCAGAGCAGGCTAAAAGCAAGCCTGAGAAAGGGAGGAAAGAAGTGACAACCTCTAGAGCAAAAACATATTTGAGGGTTTCTGAGTGGTATTCCCTCTTGTCCTCTTTTTAATTGTTGCCAAAATTCTCTTAGTTAAATCTCTTCTGTCAGGCTCATGCCTTGACCTTGGTCTGCCATACCCAGCCATCTGCTTTGTCTGACCTCCTGCCATGCAGACCACCCTCTCTGAGCAAAACAACCCTATTTCTGCTGTCCTGCCAGGCATATTTTAACAAATCCAGCATACTGGGAGAGAATACCTCCTTATACCATGCAAAATACCTGAGAGGGCATCACAGGGTGAGAGGAGAGGGAGGTTGGTTTCCCTGGCTGAATCTCAGAACTAATCCCCGGAGGGAAAAACCCCTCCGTAGTCCTCATGAGGGCTGTTGTTGGCAAACTTTGCACAAACAAGACTCCAGCAGACACTGCCACAAGGGTCCTCAGTGTTTCCCTCTGCCCGTGTCTCTTGTGGCTGAGGAGCGATGCGATATTTGAATGTGAATGGCAAGCGCTTGTTGGCCGAGAAACGCGCATGAATCACCTCTGAGCCGCAGCTCCAGCAGCCTCCAGGCTCTCTGCAGAGCTGCTCAAGAGTAAGGAGGGGAAAGTGGACTCAGAGGTCAGCCCTTGGCAGGGCAGAGGTGATTGTGGCACGGGGAAATGGCTGCAGCAATCAGCCAAGGGGAATTAGGTTCATAGGTTCTCCAAGACCTTTAGGATTCCTCTCTTTCCTATTATTGCTTGTGACAGAGTTGATGAAGCACCCCAGAAAAACCACCAGGCAGCCATTAGCAGACATCAGTCTTTCTAATCTTGGTTTTGGCCTTGAGTGATCGAGACCAGGTTGGCCATGGAATACAAATCAAGAACACGTGAGTTTTGGGAAGAACTAAAACTCAGGCAGCAAGCCGTGTCAGAGGAATAATAACTCTTAGCCAAACCGACATGTATCAGACCTGGCTTCCACAGCACAGTTTCAAACTGGATTTCTAGTAAATATAAATCAGTGCAGCTCCACTTAAACATGGGGTTCTACATACCAGAAGAAACTAGCCAGGATGTCAGAGACAACTTAGTGCTTCTGCCACCAGCAATAACCTGTGGATTTCAAATGCTGCTGAGCAAAGCAGGAGTCCACCTGACAGTCAGACACCCAAAATCACTAATTAGTAAAGCCCTCTGGGTCTTGCATACCAGTTAACTTCCAGGCTTCTTTCTCCTGAGAAGGGTTTTCATCACATGCCCCACTTCAGGGAGGGCCACTGGTCTCTCATCTCTGCCTCTCTGCTGTGGTCACACCATGGTTTGCCAGTGGCTTCTATTTGGTCTTCCTGACAGAGACCACAGTCTCTTGGTTTTTAGAAAACTCAGCTAAGTTCATATGCATCAGTGAAAAATATGCAGACGAATTAAGAGCTTGAAGTGTTTCATCAGTTCATTATCAAATGTTGCTAACCCTCCTTTAAAAATAGATATCTTGTGTAAGGTAAGGAAGCCTAACTCCTACCAGAGCAGGTTTTTATTACAGGCAGACTTAAAGCATAAGTCTTTAATAAGGCTGCATACAGCTAGGACTAATACAGTCATGTCTCAATGGAGCTGCTCCCAGATGCTGATAACTTCTTCTTTGGCTCATAGATCCTATCGAAGTAGAAAAATGCTTCCACATGTTCATTATGTAGTGCAGGGTTGCTGTGTGGTTATTAATGTATTTGCTGTGCAGAACAGAGACCCTGGTCTGCCTAAAACATGAGCCTCTCCTCACCGCTCAGTGTCTGTCTTCAGCAGCATGGCCTCTCTGATGTGGAGAGAGAAAACACACAATTTTCTACTCATGAAATGAGTCAGATTCTTAAATCACTTCCAATCATTTTGTAATCCTTAGATTTAGGGCATACAATATTCTAAGTTGAGCAGAAAGGGTCTGCAAAGGTTAAAGACAATAAATCAGAAGACAGAGAAAAGAGACTAAAAAAAATTAAAGAAAAGGCTATATGGGGCCTGAAATAACCATTTGATGGTGCTGAACAGAGTGGGTTGGGTGACAGTTTGATGGAAAAAAGTATTGAGTAAGAATGTGTATCTAAACTCACTCCTCTGTGGTTGAGGTTTTTTCTTCAGGTGTTGAAATCTGCAGCAGAAATGTGGCAGTAACTCACCAGCAAATGAACCTTGTACAATGGTGATAACTCAGTTGCAGCTTATGGCTGGCTGGGCTTTTTTCAAGGCTTGTGATAAAAAACTGATAGGAAAGCTGACCTCAATTATTCATATTTCTGATTGCAACTTCCTTCATGAGCCCAGACAGACCCAGTAACCTCTGCATCCCAGTTTCCTCCTGAGCCGTGCACCTGTGGCAATAATGGAGTTTTAACATGGCCACTGCTGCACCAAGGTGAAATACGAGCAGGAGAGGTGGCAAAAGCGTGGTCTGAGCCCAGGAAGGCTTTTCTACATAAAATACATGGGGTACCTGCAATGCTGGTGTGACGTCTTGCAGCCGTGATCATGGCTGAGAGGATGGGGCACCACTACCTGGGGGGGCTGGGTCTGCTCCTGATGGTTCATATAGCCTCTGCTCAAGCAGGGACTGCCAAGAGATGGAAGAAGGCAGATACAGAGGAGCCGTGTAAAAAATAAACAAATGGAACTTGTGACAGAGAGCAAGATTTTCATGGAGGAGTGTTTGCCAGAGAGGCTCACCCTCTTCCCATTGTGTTTGTTTGCAAAGTAAAGGTGAAGCCATTGAAATAACACCCTGATGTAGAGTGCATCAAAATCTGTGGGAAAACTCCCACAGTGCTCAGTAGTATCTGGATTAAGTGATAAAAATGTCATGCTCACAGTGTCATTTTACTACTCTATTTTACAGCATTTCCCAGACAGGAATGGTGTCCATCCTTCACACACCACTGGATGAGAGAGGGAAAGTTGTACATGGCTAAACAAAGGAATTTGTTAGGAGGGCAGAGAAGTGTTGCAGGCTGACCTAATTTGTAACTTCAGGTCAACACAGTGTATTAAGAGTCAATGAATAGCATGTCTGGGAAAAAGAAAACTAAAGAATAGTTGTTCAGATATATTAAAAAATAAATCTCATTTGAAAAAGGTTTTTAGATGAATACCTGTGTTTGCCTTACTTTAAATATACTGTCAGGAAATTAACATTTAGTTTGGGGTCAGATTTTGAATCACTTTGACTCTGCTTTGGATGAATTTCATCCAATTTTTTTTTTTCAAGTGTTTCATTTCACTGCGAAAACTACAAAGCCGGTTCTGTTTCAGGACAACTCCAACTTTTATTTTCTGTTCCGAGCTTTTAGTTCTGTGGCCACACTAGAAAAGCAGCTATTCAGAATATCTTAATTATAGATGAAACCACAGTCATCTCAGTGCCAGTAATGAGGAGGAGATAACTGGACCATACAGACTGGCAGTACAGTAGAAAGCCAGTGCTGTGCATTTCAAGTTTATTTAACATTCTCTTATAAATCCATTTCTCCTGCTCCTCTGCTCTTTTCCCAAACATCAATACAGTGGAATGGGAGCATCACAACAGTACAGAGCAGGACAGTGGAAGTTTTGTAAATACAACTCACACAGCCCCTTCTAGGCAGAAAGCAAAAGCCAAAGAACCAGGTCAATATGTACATTCTTTCTTAGAAACTCTTAATATCTGACTACAGACCCCTATTTCCCAGCCATCAACTGCTCCTTTCAGGTTTTATATTAACATGGTGATACACACACAAATCCTAGAAATGAAAAGGATGCAATTGCCTGGCAAAACTTATAATCCTGTACTCATCCTCAGCCTCCCAGCGTGTGTGCAAAGGTTTACTGCACACAGTAATCAGCAGCACGAGCACATCAGGCACATTCATTCAGAGCTGTCTCCTGTGTCTGTGATGCTCTCTGTGAAGGCAGGACCCTGCCAAACTCACCAGTAATAGAGCCCATAAAGGATCAGTCACTTGTTCAGCTGGCAAATGTAGAACAGGTTTGCAGCTCTGTTTTTCCATGCAAAAATAGCTATGTTTTTAAAAACTAAAAGATAAGCACACTGCCATGGGGAATGTGAGAAGAGACTCTGGTAATCTCCATTGCATGTATGGATGCTCAAGACACCTGCTGGGACAGGATGACAGCAGAGGGCTGCAGCAGTGGCTTGATTTTATTTTTTTTTTTTTTTTGGTAGCTTCATTTGTAATCAGAAAAGGTATTATAGAATGAGATATTTATTCAAGTGTGAAACAGGTACCATATACAAACACTGACAGATCTATGTAGTGTTAAATTTAATTTTTTTTGTGTTGGTTTGTGGATACGTTGAACATGACTCTTGCCATCAATAACTATTAGAGCAGTAAAGCCTGGATGCACAATGTGTTTTGGAAAAGATATGATCCTTTAGGCTCAGGAAGGTCTATTTACCAAGCTGAGAAGGACAATTTTTAAACAACTGGTGAGTCCACAATTGCTTTTTTTTAGGAGCAGTCAGTGCTGGTTGCATTGGACCCAATGGCCAGATGCCCTGACCACTGGGCTAGCACAGGCAGGCCTGACTCAGTCTGGCAGTGATCCCACTGCATATGCTCAGCTCTTCTGGAGCAGAGTATCTCTTTTAATAAAAACTTTTCTAAACATTTAGTTGTGGGGATTTCTTTGGGGGCAGTATTATTCTTTGGACTTTGCAGGAAATAAAAAAAACCAACACCCTCCCTTCTCGCTGATTTATCAAAGTTTATTAAGAACATAATTGAAATATTTCTATACTAAAAAATATTTCACCAGAGATTGATAAGGGTGTGCAGACTAAGGATAAAGGCAAATTTAATCACTGCTTTTATTATTCTGTTTTCCTGAGTAGGGCAATTTCCATCACCCTCAGTGGCTTGAAGCCATGAGCTTGAAATAGTGATGATGGAATTTCCTGGGAACAAATTAATGTGGAGGGATATTACAGTAATAGTGTGGTAAAGGAATGTGCCTTACACGTCTCCTTCGTATTGATGTATATTTTGGCTAACACCAAGTGTCACTTGCAAAGTGTGCACCATGTTGTGGCCCGTGTTTTTCTGGCCTCTCCCAGACCGGAGCAGGGAGCCCTATTTCATGTTAGTCACTCCTGATCGTGGTCCTGCAGCTCTTTCCCATGCAGGCAGAGCTCCCACTGATTCCAGACGGGCATGTACAAGTTAGGGCTGCTGGATCTGTCCCTAACATAGTAAAAATAGACAGTTACTTGGTTGTCTTCATTAAAAGGAGAGGAAGGAGAGCATTATATAACAGGAGGGGGGTTTTCAGGGGGAGAGCTGGTTTACTTAAAACTTCCAGTGATAGCTGCTTTCCTGACTGGAATTGGCTCTGCAGCAGAGCAGGAAAGCTGGGATCTTGCCATTGCTGGAGAGCAATGCTCTTTTCTTTATTAGCGGACAATAAGCCACATTCAAGACATGCTAAAGAGCTGGAAGACAAGCAGGCAAAGCAGAGAAATTCAAAGTGAGGGCTGGTGCTTGGGAGCCTGGTGTTTGCATTTGCCTGCAAGGGAGAAGCAGACACCACTGAAGATGCAGCAGCTCTTTGCCAGTGCTCTCAGTGCTAGTGGGAATCTGGAGGCACCAATGGAGTGTTTTAATTGACATCTGAGCAAATTGCTTGCTGTAGTAGGAAGAAATCCTGCAGGACTGAGGCAACTGGAAGCAGGCAGGGCACACCTGAGAGGAGATGGTATTTTTTAGGGCAGTGAAGGAAATTTAAGGACCTTGCAGCAAGTGAACAGAAGCGGTGCAGAGGGGCTGAACGTTCAGCTAGTGGGAGCTTGGCCCCTGTGCCATGTCAGGAAGAGGGATCTCAATGCTTATAACCTCTGTCCTGGCTCTGGGCACCATCAGCTGTCACCTCATGGACCACAGCCAGGTCTCACCTGCCCAAAAGACATGGCCACAGCACTGCTGACAATACATGAGCAGGCCAAAAGCTGCTGTCTTGTCTCTGGTAAGAGAAAAAGTCGGTAGAGAGTGAGACCTGAACTTATCTACTACATCCCTAGATCTTCTCCTGGCTGGTTCCTGTCCTGATCCATGTCTTCTCAGGAGAGGCATAGAAAAGCACAGTTCTACAAATACTTGGAGGAGGTTCCTCACCTGTGGCCTCACAGCAGAACTCCATGTGCTGTGGGACATGGGAGCAGGTCTGAGGCATGGCCATGGAAGGGTGCTGGCACACACTGAGCTGGCTGCATGCCTCCCAAAGGATGCCAGCCCTCTGATGACACCATGCTGGGTGTCCTCAAAAGTCCTCAGAGCAAAGTGTTTTGCATTGTGCGTGTGTTGATTTCAAGCCTAGTTTTCCTATTGTTTTCAGCAGAATTTGTTTCTTGCCGCAGGGCCCTGAATCAACATAGTGTTGAGCCTGGCAAGTCAAGAGAACTAAAACACCTGATTAGGAAAAGGCAATTTTTAAAAAAATATTCCCTGTCTGCAAAACTTACATGTAGAGTTGGGTTTAAAAGGACAAAATGCTGTCACTTCTGTGGGACTTCAGCAAATCATGATGTGTTCTGCAGAGCACCTGTTGCTGGATCCAAAAGTAGACCCACTTCTGAGTGAAATACAGAGTATTCTCCCTGTGAACAACAGGTTGTGTTCACTCCTTGAGCCAGTTTTATCATCATTGAGGTTCACAACATGCAAAGGCAAGGAAAAGTATCAGAGTCCTGGTGAAGGTCATCTGAAAAGCCTCATTTCAGAACGATCACTAAATAAAAAAAACCCACAGCAACCTAAGAAAAAATCTATTTCGGCAGTGAGACCTTAATTTTCAACATTGAGCCAAGGGGCATTTCTCACATCTAGTTTCAAATGAAGAAGAAGAATTGTTGGCACAGCCTTTTCTCCAGTGGTTCCAGAGGAGTAATTAAACAGGAGCCACTCCAAGCCAGCTTGGGGGAAAGCATAGACAATGATGCATGAGTAGGAAGGACTGTGTGCCTGCCTGCTTGCCTCTGTGTCTGTGTGCACATTGGGGTTTTTAAACTTTTTAATCATATTTGTGCATTATTTTCCTGTGGGTCCATGGCACCTTATTTCAGTGAACAGTTTGAAAGGCATATGCTGTTGAGCAAAGGGGAGAGAAACTCTCCTGATCTTTTTTTTTCTCTTGTCTCTGTGAACATGCCATTTTTTGATGCTTTTCCTAGGGCTTCTGTGACCTATGCTTTACACCACCTGGCTGGTTTAATTCATAAATCCTCTATTAATATGACAGGCTCTGCAAAGGTGACTAAAATGTTAAGGAGACAGATGTCATCAATATCTCTCAAGGGTAAATACTTGAATTTTGCTCCCTTTTTGTGTGACTGGTCTCTGTTCTGATCTTGGCAATGTGGCTGAGCCACTGAGACTAATTCATTTTTGTTTCTCCCTCAGATGCTCTGGATGAATGCTAATCATAATTTTAACAGTTCCCTGTTCTTTCCTCAAGTATTGAAGCCTTTCTTTTCTCCCACTCCTGGTGGAGAAACCCCATCTTACACAAATGAGCAATGGAGCTGTAAGCATCCTTATGACTCATAAGAAGTCACAAGCTGCTTTCTACTACTACCAGGGCAAAATTTGTCCTTCAGGCAAGGAAATAATTCTTTGCTAAGGGTATTGCTAGCTACAGGCTGAGTTGGCTCAGCATCTTGCTCTCATAGAGATCTCACCCGGAAAAATATCTCAGGATCCGATGTGGTCGTCTCAACTGTGACTAAAGTGAAGGCTGGACTGAACAGAAGCAGGTCTGGGGAAGATACAGCACAGGGAAGGGAGAAAGGGTCCCAGTGGCACAACCAGATTGTTTAAACAACAAATGGTCATCACCAGAGGTGCTAAGGAGAGGATGATGATCTCTGGTTGGTCTCAGCATTAAGTGGGAGATGCCACGAGCAAACTCAACATTCTGCCTGTGCTCAGAAAGCAACAAAAGCAAGGAAATGAGTAAACCTCTCCTCTTCATTTCCTTGCGAGTTGCTTAGTGCTTTGGACCACAGTTAAACTGCCTGGAGTGCGCCCATGTAAGAAACCAGATGTCAAGCCCAGATCCAGCCGCGTTGTTGTCTCTGGGACACAACTCATATCTGAGCCCAAGCTGCACACCGTGGGCCTGTTCTGGCCTGGGCATGCTGCATTTCTCCTCCCAGACAAAGCCCCGTATCTACGCTGTCCACATCATATTTATCCTTAGGAGACCGAACCAGGAAGATTGTTTCATCTTTGGAAAAAACCTCTTTTGCAAACGGGCATTGTGCTGGTCTCATCTCTCCTTTCACACTCCTTCCCAAGGCAGTTACTTGTCTGCTGTAATTTACTCTTTAATGCAGCACTTTCCTATTCTGTGAGACAACAATCATGAAGCATTTAAATTCCAATTGAGTAGGGCTGGAGTGCAGAGGGGCTGCGGCTTGTGCAGCCCGGACAATGGGAACCTGAGACAGGGGACACCAGTTCAAGGCCCCCCAGGAAGGAAGGCTACAAGCTTCTCCCTCACATTCCCATCTCCCTAGAGATGTAAATCAAGAAAAAGAAGGGAGGGGAAGAGGAGGAGGGGGGTGTTTATAGAAAGAAAAGGGAAAATGGATTGAGTTGTGCTGAATTCTAAGACAAGGATCAGCTACACAAGAGAACTATTGAATAGCTGTGAAATCTGGAATTGAGCCATCAAAAAAGCTGCTGAGCTGCATGTGAATCAGGTTGATTGTTTTTGAGAAGCACCTGATTTTTTTATTTTTTTTTTTTCCCTCTCTCTCTCCCAGGCTCCGTGCTTAGCCTTGGAATTTGAACATGACTGCTGATGGAGAGAGCATCTCTCTGGAAGTGAAGGCCATGGTACCCGGATTGTGAGCTGACAGGTTCCCCACTGCTCCGGGGAATGGCATCGAGGAGTTCCCACTGCTGGCAGACATCAAACAGGAAAAGCAAAGAGCTGTAACTCCCTGGGACAAGGAGTTCCAAGGGCTGCTGGCTGCTCTCTAGCTGGGCTGCAAGTACATTTTGCCAGCTCTTCTCCAGGCTTGTGCTCTCACGAATTCACATTTTGTATCTTGTCTCCCAGGACAGAGACAGCACCTATTTCCTGCTGAGTGATCTCTGCTGGAAAATGAATTGCAAAGCCCCAATTTAATATTACACTTATCAGCACGGTGTCTGATTCTCTCATGTGCAGTGGTAGAGTTATAATTCCCTCTGCAGCATTTACTAGTGATGGAAGCAAAGCACACACATGCTATGATGCTGTTTTCCCAAAGAGAACTCTGATTCCAGAGTGGCCTAAAAAGGCACACTGAAAGAAAGAAAGAAAAAAAAAAATTACCAAGGCTGCTTTGAAAAAATCTAGCAGTTTGCCTAGGGTTATGGAATGAGCTGGGATTGCAAGAGTGAACGAAACCTTGCCTTTCCTCATTTGGTATGTCTGAGAACCATTTCTGTTCTAATTTATTATTATTGTATTGCATTATTGTGTAATTTTATTGCATTAAAAATCATGTGAATAGCACCATGGTGCTCTGCAAACAGAGAGCAACACAGAGCCACTGCTCCAAGGAGCCTCGTTAAACTGCTTCCAGATTTGACTCAAGAGACCTACACTCTATTACCTTATGCAGAAAACATCTACATTGTTTTATTGTTGTTTATTTACTGAGCACTGAGGGTAAGCACTGCACTGGGAGAACTTGCACAGTCTGGACAGTTCTATCACACTTGAACTCTTCTGCAATAGGATGGGCTCATGTGGCCTCTTCCTTCTTCCCTCTGTCGTGGTACCCTAGCTCAGCCCAGCCCCAGAGCCTCGCTGCCTCTCCAGAAGTTGACAAGATACTGTTTCCTCCCAAGCCTTGGAGGGGTGTTTAGACCCTGTAGATCATCCCTGCCTGTAGACCACCCTTCTCCTGCCCGTGGTGGTCACACCAATGGCTGAGAAGCCCTGGGTGCCTTGGGGCAGCCCAGGAGTTGGTCTCAGTGCCACCCTTCCCCCACAAGAGCGTGTGTCTCTTTAGAGCTTGTGCAGCAGCCACACAGCAGGCCAGCAGCAGAATGAGCTTCAATAGCAGCTGGCTGCCACAGCAGCCCAAAACAGCTGGGATGCTGCCGTGCTGGTGTCTGCAGTGACACTGGACACACTCAAATGAGCCCTGGCTCAGGTCTGGAGACAGGAATGCATCCTGGCAAGAGCGGGCCCAGCATACCCTGCTCACACAGCCCCAACCCCAGGCACCAGATGGGAAAGGGCTCAGTCCTCAGGGGTTATTTCTTTCCTTTCAGCGGAGAAGACCCTCTCATGGGATGAAATATCCTCCTAGTAGGGGGGGAGGGAAGGAAATGCCCCAGCATCCCCTCTCAGCCCCCAATCTGCCTTTGTGCTCCTGATCCCCAGGCAGGCCCCAGCAGCCCAGCACTGGTTATGTACGAGGTGCTGCCCTGAGAAAAAGCTCCCACAATGACCATCCCTCCATCCCGCCGGTGAGGGGACTCTGAAAGGTTTGTGGCAGCAGTGACTCAGCTCCGGCAGGGGGTCAGGGGCAGCGGGAGGGCAGCAGGAGGGCAGGCTTTGTCCACCAGCCACTGCTGCCCGCTGCAGACCCCGGCCATTCATACCAGGCCCGACTATGGGCCCCTTGGAGTTAATGAAAAGACTTTCAGGGATGTTGGGGGGGTTTGGGGCTGAGCCCTCGGTGTGCAAAATTAGATCCGCATCCTCTCTAACTCAGCAGCACTGCCAGCTCCAGGAGCACCCAGAGACGCCCAGGCTGAGCGCCCTCAGATAGGTGCAGGACTTTTTTTTTTTTTTTTTTTTTTTTTTAATGGGGGAAAAATAATTAACCTTCACCACAGGTCCCAACTCGCATAACCACAGATGAGATTCTACTAATAATTTGCTTGCTTAAGTGACTCATAATAAACACTGTTAGTTTACTTTTGCTTTGAGAGCAGCTGATCTTTGGAACAAGCCGCCCACAGGCGTAAAATCATGTCACCCATTTGCTGATTTAACCCCCTGAGTGCTCACACATCTGCAGGCCCTGCTAAACTGTTGCGTGCAGGAAATCCTGGAGTCTGGCAAATTTTGTCATCAAATGTAAAATAATATCCAGGGAGGATGAGGTCTCTTCTTTACCTGTTTCAGACTGGGATATCTTTGCTCAGGTCAGTGGCCCCCATATATGGGTCAGGGATGAGGGTGGAGGCGGGGACTTCCTGCCCCACCCAAAACTTCTGACCAGCTATTCATTTGCATTCTCTGAGGTAGCATATTTTTCATATGACAAGTTCTCCTGAGGATCCTTTAATCCATTAATTATAGATGAGCCTGCTGAGCCTTGATTCCCCCTGGGGGCAGCCTGAATCTCAGCAGTGCTGACAGGGTGTTTGGAAGGCACCAAGGCTCACCGTGACCTCAGGATCCTAATGGGACACCACAGAACTAATGCCAGTCTCAGGAGAACACATTGCTGGTGTAAATAAAAAGAGCCAGGGTCTGTTTTCACAGAGGTAACCCCTTTTCCCTCCAAAGCACAGGGTGGGATCCCATCCCTCACTGCCAGCAGAGAGAGACCTGGCTCTGTGTTTTTTGCCTGGACATGGCTGAGGCATACACATGAGTGAAAGTGAGATGCTCACCCTCTTCTCTTGCAGACCAAGTCAGGAGAAGTCCTACAGAAATTTCATGACCCCTGGTGCAACACAGAGATGACAAGCACACACTGGTCTGGGTGTGCAGCTGCATGTGCCAGCAGTGAAACACTCTCATCTGCAGAGCGTGCCCCAGGCACGCCTGGTGTCACGGCCATGGTGCAGGAGGGACTGTGCCCTGTTCTGCAGGTGGAGATAACTGAGCCTGAACCAACAGAAGGGCTTCCCCAAGGTCATGCAGAAAGCCTGCCAGAGCATGCCCTATAATGTAATTTAAACATCAAAACCCAGTCCATGGAGCAGGCAATTGCTCCTATGCTGTGTGCACATGTTCCTTTGCCCTCTGCGTTCAGCACTCGATGCAAGGAAGGTTTGCAAGAGCAGCAAATTGGCCTCAGGCTGCTGAACAGCAGTTTTCTGTGGCGCCCTCAGACTAATACATTTTTTGGAAGAGAATTTTATTTCTCTTCATCCCCAGCTTATGGTTTCAGCTAAGCAAAAACCTGCTTGACCTAATTTCTCCACCTTGCTGATCAAAGGTCATGTTTACCAGGATTATTTCTGTCTTCATTGTAGGCACAGCTGGTAAACAACATGGAAATTTTACAGTATTTAACTTTCTGATAGATTTATGGAGGCTCCCTGCCTGACTTGCTTTCCTTCTTTCAAAGCTGTTGCACTCACCCTTCAGATGATACCATGCACTGAGTACCTTCAGGCCCAAAGCCCAAGCTGAGCAAGAGAAAAGAGCCGTGTGTCAGCAATTACTCACCCTCCCTCCCCACAGCCAGCCCCAAACCTCCACTCTGGATCATCTGCCTCCCACAGAGTGCTTGTGTTAGGTCAGGAACAGCCCAGCCCTGCCCAGGTGCAGTGATGGGCACTGCCAGGCTGCCAGCTGCAAGCAAAGCAGAGGTAAGGCCCTACCACCTTCCCTGAGCTAGAAGCTGCATAACCTCCACAAGCCAGTGGAAGAAAAAGCCAGGAAAGAGCTCTTCCTCCATAGGGAAAATGTTGAGGGCTGGGTCTGGCTCACCCACCCTCACTTTTGGCTTCAATCTGAGGGGATGAAAAAAAAATTAAAATAAAAAAGGTTTGCTGGTCCAGCAGTTTTTAAAGGAGTTTTGCACCCTTGGGAGCTGTAGCACACTGCTGGGAGAACACAGGAATGTATCTCCGTCCAACACCTGGCCTTCTCACAGTGAAGTGGTGGTTGGAAGAGTCCAGGCAGGATTTTCCAAGTTGCAAAGCCTCTATTTGGATTTGAGAGACAATTTCTCCTGTCTTCCAGTCAGCAGTTCCAGCAGTGATAGCAGAGAGAAACAGTCCAGATCTGGGGCTCCAGCCCTGCATGTGCTTGGTAACACCTGGTGGCAGAAGGAGCAGAAGGTTGTCCCTATAGGCACAAGGTGTGCTCTGGAGTGGCTTAGCAGACAAGAGGGACCACCCAGCTTCCCAGATGAGGATGCTTTCCCCATCCTTCTCCAGATAAAACCCTGGCTTCTGCAGCACCTTCCTCAAAGCAATGTTTGCATCACCAGTTACTCAGGGAGGGCAGTTTGAGAGCTTCTGCTTTTGTCAAAGTGTCCATGCCAGCAAAGAGATTATTCAGATCTTCTCTCCTGAGAAGTCAAGCTGTGCCATGTGCTGTTATTGCCTCTGTACCATGGTATTGATCCACAAACAAAGTCAGTGACTCACTAGGAGTCACTAGGAAACATTATTTCACCTACCAAACAATGGTCTAAATATATAGTATTCAGTATATTTTATCTTCTTTTCATCAACTTCCACAGGGTAACATATCTTATTCAAACACCGTGAAGTCATACTTCCCTGGTACAACCATTTTCAATTATTTATTGAACAATGGAGGCTGGAATGGACTGAGTCCTGCTATGGTCAATCATTTCTTCTTTTTCTAATTGAGTCAGCAAAAGGTGGGAAAAGTGTATAGAGCTAACAAGTTGTTAGTTACTGCTTTGGAAAGGTTTTGGACCAGGCTCCCAAGAAAAGGGCATTGCTCCTTCTTCAGAGGCATGACCCTCAGTAAAGGTAGTCAATGGAAGACTTTATTTGCCCTCTTGCCCTGGGGAAAAGATTCAGGCTTGTACTTTTATATATGCTTTAAGTCTGAGCTGTTTTGTTATATTTGTAACATGATGCAGTCAAAGAATATGCAGAAAAGCTCTGGAAATATCAGCCTATCTGCCTGAGGTTTCCAGGAACCCCAAAACAAGCTCTAACCAGAGCATAAAGCAAAGTCCAAACCCACCTGTGAGTCTCTTAACTCTAAAAGTCTCTTAACTTCTTAAAAGTGCCACCACACATAAGCTGGGTGAGAAGTTACTCTGCACCACCTGAGACAATCTTGTCACCCTCCCATTCCAGCTAGGGAATAGCTGAACTGGCAGCTCAGGTGGCAGATGTGTGCCAGAACCAGATTTCCAGATTTTCAGAGAGAAAACATAAATGAGACACATGTAAAAATGTTTGTATTTTTTAATTTTTTTTAATCCCCTCAGAAAATTCTGGCCAGTGATGAAAAACACAGGCTTTTTTTGTTGGAAAATTCTGAAGCTTTCTGAAAAGCATAGCAGCCAAAAAGCATTGCCATTACTTCAAGATAGGAGTAAAGTCTTTTAAAGCAAAAATATTTAAAAGTGTGAGTTACATTCTTGGCTTTCAATAATCTACTGATTGCAATGATACAACGGGAGATGGGGCCTATTTGCTCCAGGGGACTGTCCCAGCTTTTACAAGGAAATGGTGTAAATGAAGTTAAGCTGTAATTTGTGGATAATTGAGTGATCAGTGACAAATGTCCCTGTGACACTCAACAAGCTGTCATGGAAAAAGTATGCTGCTACAGCAACATGTCACATGTGGTCTTAAACTGATTATTCTAAATCATCCAGTGTCTCTGCTCAGTGTTTGCTTAAAAAAAAAATCCCCAAATTTGACCTTTACAAAGTTTAATTTAAAATAAAATAACAAAAATAAATAAATAAAGGGCATCCAGAGATAAGCTAAAGAAGATTTTGCTGCTGACTCAAGTGGACTCTGGCCAGCCGGATGAACTGACCACTAATGTGGATAAAGTGAGATGCTCACCCTCTTCTCTTGCAGAAATGTCATTCAGACAAACATTTTCAGGTCAAAAACCCAGATGTGTGAAATAATAACCCGGTGTGGAGAGCTGCAAATTGGTGCAGCTCCAATTTGCACACATAGGCTGAGGCTAGGCTACAATCACAAACCTGAGCCTCCCCAAATATGCTCTTTCTGGAACATTGTGCCACAGAAAATTAATTGCATTCCAGCTCCAGGGAGCATTAGCAGTTCTCTGAATTCAGGGCCAGCCTAAGGAGCTGCCGTGCCCTAGGCAAGGAATCCAGCCCCCTCCTGGCCTTTGCCCCTTCCTCCGCAGGGCTGAAAAGGAAAAATTATAATAAATCACAGCCTTTAGAGACACCTACTAAACACTGACTGGAATATAAATGTATAAATAAAATAGGAACTGAACGTACTCATCTCATCCCTTGATTGTGGCTTTTCTTCCCTTCTCACTTTCATTTCTTCTTCCCTTTCTTTCACCTTTGTTTCACACATTCTCCTCTCCCTACCCCCTCCCCCTCGCCTCCCTCAGTTTTTCCCCTCCTTTGTTGTCTTTTACTTTCTAGCCCCTTTCCAAGACTGTCCTTTCTCACCCTTTCTGTTCATCACTCCCTATTGGTAGTTAGATCTCTTTCCTTCTTCCTCAGCACTTTTTTCGACTCTTTTCTCTTCCCCAAGAATGTCCTGAAGATAAGAAAACAGCACTCTGCAGAACAATCTGTATCTTTCAGAGATTGCATCCTTATCATTATTTTCCAAAGAGCAGTTCCCATTTAAGATACCTTATAAGTTTTCTCAGGACTGGCATTTAGGTATAAAGGAATCCAGAATCACTGGTTTCCTTTGGAAAGTTTGGCATACATGTTGTGCTTTCTTTAGATAATATGTTACTTGGGAGCAAACCTGTTACCCTTGTGCAAGATTTCTGTGGCTGTGGAAGATTCAAGCATGCAGGTAGTTAAAAAACAATCTGTCTTGGCAAAGAGGCTTAGCTCTGGCCAATTTATACACTGTTATTCTTACAAGTTTGAGTTACTGTGAGTCATGTAGAGTGCAAGGAGTAAAAAAACTACTTCATGATCCTACCAGCTTCTCTATTCACAAGTTTTATCACATTAACCATCTAAATCTCTCTAACATGATATAACACCCCCAATGGGGTTGAATTATGTCAATATAAAGTTGCGTATACTGCTCCAGTTACTCTGTCAGGGGAAGGAAAATACGTACAGAAGGTCCCTTTATGTTGAGGTACCTGATTCTGCCTAAGCAGCTGCAGCTATGAAAAGTCTCACACTGCTGGTCAGTGCAGCTCTGACAGTACAGAAACTATCTGTAATAACCTGAGGAATATGAGGAAGAAAAACTATTTTGTGAATGAACAGGTCTGCAGCAGAAAAGCTGTGTGGTTTTTCTGGGATCCTGTGGAATCCTGTTGACATCTGAAACATTTTATCCTTGTTACAACACCTTTCCAAGGGAAGCATTTTTCTTACTGTGCTTCCCTCGAACTCCCTCCCCAGTATGTCGTTTTCTTGCCTGGTGACTCCATCTTGCTCTGTGTGTCCCCAGGATTTGTGATGCTGGAAATAAAGAGGCAATTTCTGCTGCAGTTACTGTCAGGGTTAGCCCATCACAGCTCCGCTCCTGCATCCCTGGCTGTGTTGAGGAGGTCTCCATGGAGGAGTACATGGAAGTCTGGGAAATCTGACATTGGTCTATAACCATATATACAAAACACTGACATTGTTGGTTTTTCTGCACCAGCTCTCCAGCAACCTCCCCGGGATGATGACTCGGCAAGTGTGGGCTCTCCTGGTCATGGAAGCTGAGAAACATTCCAGGAGCTGCTGTGGGGATATATCAGAGCTGTCAAGAAGGGAAACAAAGGGTTCAGATTTAAATATTGATCGAGATTTGCCCTGGTAGGGTGATGCATGGAAGGCATCTGAGCTCAGTGTCATGGAGTTCAGAGCAAACTGATCCTTCCAGGAATGGGGCTGTGACTGAGCTTCAGACATATTTCTGCAGCTTCTATTAGCTGTGGTCAAGCTGCACCTGGAGGGCTGATGGAGACCTTCTCCCTCATTTACTAATTTTTATGGATAGTGTATCAGATGTATGCTCCTGACAGGTTGCAGGCACATGGACAAGTATCCCGTGTGACACGCTGTGCCTCAGGAGAAGTGTGCTCTCTAACTCCCAGCGTGACTGACCATATGTTCCTCCTTCCTTAAACTGCTCTGCAGAACCCTTTCTCTGGCTCCAAATGAACTTGTTGAGGTTGGTGATGGTGGTGCACCTCCAAAGGCTTGCCACAGATTAGCAATGCATTCAGAAAAACCAGTGCAAGACCACCTGGCACATACACATAGGATGTCTCCAATATGTCAAGATAAAAAGCGTGATCTTATCAATTTCATAGAATCACAAATTTGCAAGGGATTTTTAAAGATCATCTACTCCAACCACCCTGCCATGAGCAGGGTCATCTTCATCTTGATCAGGTTCACCTTCCAGGGTTGCCCTGCTGTCTTTGATCTCTGCTTCATTTGAGTCAACAGGACATTCTCCCATCGCTTTCAGTGAGCAGAGCTGGGAGTGTTCTTCTGACCAGAATAAAACCCAAATACAGCACTGCTATTGAAAACAGGGAGACTTGTTTAAAGTATTGAAAGCATCTTAATTCCTCATCTCTGTTCCTCAGATGGAATTTAATGTTCTGAAAAAATGTGCATATTTTCTCACCAGAAGAATAAACTTAATTGATCCTTTCATTTTTAACTCTCTTCCCGGTGGCAATCGGTCACCTCTTTGCAATAATAGCTGCAAAGAAAATAATCTTTGCTGGATCAGATGAAAAGGTGCAGAAAAAGTCACAGAATTAACTGGCAGAGCAATCTGGTTGTTGCCCTAACATATGGAAATAATAAGTGCCAGCCAGATAGAGCCTGAACACTGAGCTTTCATTTTGTTATTCTAAGCACAAAAATAAATATTTTTATAACTACATGTAAAGAGTAAAAGCAAATAGAGTTAATATGTAAAAATATACATTTTGCTTCATTATGTGTAATAATACATATTGATTTCATTACAATATTTTTGTTAAGATCAGTTTGCCTGGGAATAGTGGTCTATTCCTAAAGCATAGCCTGCCTATTTCAACCCATCTTTCTGAGGTGTTGTGCTAGTATAAAATGAAAGGGAAGTATTAACTAGGCTGTATTATGAAGAGTTATACACTGGTTGAGTCAGGGGGGTGGGGAGCAGCCTTTGGAAAAATGTGAACTAAAACCATTTTTATTTTTACAGTTGAACCTCTGTCTGATTTTCAGTCATGGACTACTATGAGCATGAAAGAAGAAATAGAGAGGGAAATAGCAGCAGTGCTCCAACTGTGAAATGTTCCAAGCAGTACACACCAGACTGCTTTGTGGCATCTCTGCAGCCCCTGTGAGATGAGGGCAAGGCCACTGCTACAAACCTGGAGCTCACACCCCGCAGAAACTTGGAGCCAGGACAACCACAGAGAAGTACAACATTTTGCAGCACAGCCCAGGCACAAGCAGAGGTGGAGTCGCCCTTCCCCAGGGCTGGCATTGTAGGGGTTCTGCCAGTCCTGCCCAGCACCTCCACTCACCCAAACTTTGGGTGTCCCACCCTTACCCTGTGCATCTCTCATGATGTCTGAGGATCACAAAGACCTGAATTTTGGCAAAGAGGTGCCTTCTGCAGCCCAGAACTGGAGAATGATGTCACATGCCTCTGTGTCATTGGGAGTCCCATTTTATGTCACCTCTGCCCACCTACCATCTGAGGTAATCCAGTTTATCACTGCCCCATCCCAGTCTGCAAGGCTGGCAACTGAGCAGCTGACAGATTCCAAATGTCCAACCACATTTCATACAGCACTCTGGAAAAGCTGTGAAAAGAAAAAAAAAAAAAAACCAGTCACAGTCCCTTAGGATAAGGACATGGAATTTTACAGGCACAGTGGAGTGTAACTGCTGTTTGCTTTTATTATTCATGACCTGGTTTAGCCCAAGAGAGAAAGTGATATTTATGTGGATCTTAGGGGAATTCACACAATAAAAAGATAGAAAACAGCAAAGCCCAAAACCAGGCAGCTTTCTTACCATTCCTCAAGGTACAAACACTGCAGTACCTGCAGTGGTTTTGCTGACATTGAAGCTGAACTGATCTCCTTCTGCATCCACATTCTGAGAGCTTCATTTCCCATTCCAAAAAAGAAAAATCCCCTCCACCAGCTGCAAAGTTCTTTGCCCCCATGCTGGTACAAGAGCCCATCTGTCTGTATGAACTACTACAGGAAAATGGTCCCACCAGTGTCGTATCCCTCCATTGATTTTGGTCTGGGTGATGACACAGAGGTTAAAGATCAGCCTATATGTACATTATGCAGGCTCTGAGGAATGCTGACATGAGGTGCTTGCAGCAGCAGGAAAGTCAAATCAGAGAGCACATTCAAAACGTTGAACAGCAATCTTGGTTTTGCAATCATTAGTGCTGGCTGTGTGTGGGAAACTAAAGCTTTTATATCCAGAAAGTCCATTCTATCTATCACTTAGGCTGTGGGCTGATTTGCCACACTTCTGTAAAAGTGATTCAACAGGTATAGGTTCTCCTTAAGAAATGTGCTTATTTGTTTAAAAGACTGTTATCATGTTGTGAACTTGGACTGAATTAACTTTTTTTTTTTTTTTTTAATCTAGTGAGCGGGTGAGTTTGGCAATTTTGTTTTTTTAAATCAAATGAGTAGGTGTATGTATTGCAAAATATTTCTTAAAGTGGGCAAAAAAAGAAAACAACCTGGTTACAGCAGACTTCAGTGTTCCAAACTCTGGATAAATAAAGTGGTATGTCAGCATTTGTTAAGGGAGCAAATAAATTGTGCCTCCTAAAAGGGTAAAGCAACATGTAGGATTCCATTTGTCACAGCCCTACAACTAGTGAAAAATCTCTCCATAAGCAATGGATGTCCCTGAAAAAAAGTGTAATATTCCCAAAGAAAGTTGAAGGGCTTAAATGGTGAGCCAGAATGGGAATGGGTTGAGTCTCAATGGGGAGGAACCAGAGTTGACCTGAAGAAGAGAAACTCAGGGCTGTAGTGCTGCGCCCATGAGGCTGGGAAGAAATTCAATACTGAATTCATTGCAGCTTTAGTTTCATCTTAGATTTTTTTCCAGAGTTCTATCTGAATGCCTTGAATCTGCCAAATTGGGTTGAAAACCATGAATGGGGCAGTGTAGTCCCTGTATTTTTGTCTCAGTTAGAATTCTACTCGCATTGCACTGATTTTAATTCCAATTTGAGAGTAAACAAAGCACAACCAAGCATCTCAAGAATTTCCAAAATGGCTCATTCAAACACAATTTTAAGAATAAGTAAAGATATGATATGGTTATTTTGGGAAAAAGGACACTCTCTCAATCTCTGAAGAGCTGATGGCCTCAAGGAGACTTTATGAGTTGGATGCCAGAGTGTGAAACTTTGGCCTTTTTTTCAGTGATTGTTGGTGGAACTGAATTTTAATTCAATAGGGGAGGACAGCTGCTCACAAAATGCATTGTTGAAAAGAACTTTTTTTTAATTTACTCCTGAGAGTACAGCAGAATCTTTCTGATCACTTCTATTGCTAAGGACAGGTAGCATAAAAGGACCAAGGAAAGGACAGTGGCAATACAGATCTCTGCTGGGTTCCACCACCCTTCTTTCTGCCTAAAATATATTATTCTTTGTGTGTGTGTGTGTAAGTTTTCCTTTGTTTGGAAGTTCTGTGGCTTTTTGCTCTTTCTTGTCTTCCTTCTGCAGTTTCTTTCTGACCTCTCTGCTGTGATTAGCTCTTCTCTGGGCCACATGCAAATACTCCATATTCTCATGCCCTGGCTCGTTTCATGATGTTTCATGTTGTTCTCAAAGGTCTGCCCTGAAGTCGAGTCATTGTGCAAGACCTAGGTTTTGCTTACAAGCAGGCTAAAGACTAACAACAGAAAATACCTTCTGAGAAAGATGAAGAACCTCAGCTATTTTTAATTTCATCACCTTCAAACGGCATCATGTCGAAATGTCTGCTTGAAATAATGGGACTGAATCAACACAATATTTTGGCTCTTCTTCCTTATTCCACTCTAGTTCTACATCTCCTTTTAAATAATCTTATTCCACGTCTCCCCACAAAGATACCTCTTTTGGAATCATTCAGCTCCATGGCCTCTTGCCATGCTTTGTTTGCTCTGTATTATGCTACTCTTGTGCAAACTTTCTTTGGTGCAGGGATTTTCTGGGCTTTGGCAAAGCTCTGTTTCTGCACGACTTCCATTATTGGGAAGCTCTGTAAATAAATAGTCATGAACACCTTTGCAAATTGTGAGTTGGATAATGTCCTCCCGTGCATTTGATGAAGGGGCCCCTGTTCTTTGTCAGAGACTTAGGGATTGGACTTGATGATCTTAAAGGTCTCTTCCAACCTAAATGATTCTATGATTCTGTGGCAACTGAAGATAGTGGAGATGAAACCATTAACAGCACCTAAGACATGGGACAGGTGATTTAGTTACTAAGTCTTCTCTTGGATGGTCTGAGGGTGGCCAACTAAAGGCTATCTCCTTTGATCTTTGTTTTTCTAAAGTTGCCTAATAAACCACATTCTTTATTGGTTTCCACAAATCTTGTTTGAGGAGGCTTTAAGTCCTATACCCTTGACTTTTGCTGGTGCTCATATGTGTTTTTGACAAGGAAGATGGTGTCCAGCAGACCCTATTCTCAACTGGAAACAAATCCCTGAAGCCCAGTAAATGTGGGGATGCTTTTACATCAGCTGAGTCATAGAAGAGGGATGCAGCAATGGACAAGATGGGCTCTGTGGAAACCAAAGGCAAATCTCCCAGTGATTTCCTCAGAGCAAAGTCTTCACCCAAGTGGATGTGTGACCTCCTTCTAGGGCCACATGTACCCTGCAGCCTTCAGCAGATTAATGAAACCCCATCCCCAGGCTGCCATAAAACACATTTGTGGTCACGCATGCAGCTCTTGGGACAGGCTTTATCTCCTCTCATTGTTTGCTGTGTGTGTTTTAACATAGAGCCTCAGGACACAGCTTGGCTGTGGTACAGCATTTTGAATAAAGCCATCCCCTAAGCCAACCACAGCTAAGAAGCTGTAATTCTTGTAGAGACACCATGTACTTTCTATGCTCCTTAACTGTAGTCACAAATCCCTGTTTGTACTGGCAGATCTTGTGAAAATAGGCTTTAGGAGGTACTTGAAAAAACTGTACCTCTGTGATGTTTAGCTGCATTGCCTGGTCTTGCCTGCCTCTTAAGAGTAGCCTCGCATAGCTTGCCTAAAAAAAAAAAACCCACAAACTTTTCAGAACTTGCAATCCGCATTATGTAGCACTTTGTGGAGCCTGTAATTAAAATCAAAAAGACATCACTTATTAAAAACCACCTCTGCAATAATTTTCTGAGTACAACTTGCCTATATACCAGTAGCTGATCATTCTTGCTACTTGAACATCTCCTTTAGCACATGACATCAGAGCCACAGAATGGTTTGTGTTGGAAGGGACCTTCAAGATCATCTCATTCCAACCCCCATGGCATGGGCAGGGACACCTTCCACTAGACCAGGTTACTCAGAGTCCCATCCAGACTGGCCTTGAGCACCTCCATGGAGGGAGAGTCCTCAGCCTCTCTGAGCAACATTACTAACCACCACAAAAAAAAAAGCTCTTTAAAGCTGCTTGCTGAGACTCACAATGGGGCCAAGCACAATTCAACCTGCATTAAATTTCAGTAAAATTGATTATTTTCATGAAGTCCCCAAACTCTAAGCTAGGGTGATCCAAGCTACTTCAAATACATGATCTCTCTGCCCAAGGGAGCTTTCAACCAGACAGAAGCCCTGGAGGTGGGGCATTGGGGCAGCCAGGGAGACAAAGGGCAGCTGAACAGCCTCAAGAGCTCCCAACAGCACAGGACAGGTCTTTATGCATGCGGTTCTTGTAGCTCTCTGAATAGATTTATAGTCCTGCTTGGGTAATTTATTGTTGGCTAATTAGATATAAGATTAATTAAGTAGCTTGCTGGCCCTTAATTACAAATTTGGTACCTTCATTTATTGTAATTTATTCTAAATAATGACTATGCTCAAATAATGCTGATTTATATTACGGTAGGATGCAAATACAATGAGCCCGACTCTGTGTTGTGCAAAAGCCTCTTTCACACTGCTCCCAGGGCATAACAGGGTCTTAAAGTGAGCACAAACATAATTTCTGCCCTCCAAGGCGCCTTTATAGTGCCAGTGAGCCATGATTCACCGTGAGTCAGCAGCAAGCCACTGTAAAGGCCATGACTTGCACAGCTGCTGAGAAATTGGGATCAAAGGAGCCTGCCTTGGACTCCCATGAGCCTGCCCCTAGACAGGGGAGCCCCGAGGGCAGGCAGTTGGTGTTTGTGTTAGCACAACCCACTTGAGCAAGTGGGGGTTGCTTCAGCCTTCATTATTGACCTGATTTTGCCTGCCAGCTCCCTCTCCCAGTCATTGCTCTGTTTTGTGTTGCCCTCTGCAAGCCTGGGGCAGAGCAACCAGAGTGCAAAGCAGAGCTGGGGCAGGGTCTCGGAAAAAAAGGATATGAAATGTTGGCAGGAGTAGGGTGGCTCTGGACAGGGAGAGGGTTGAATGCTGAAGTGTGCAGGAGGAGTGGCAGCCTGGACCAAGGTGAAGAAAGGGGGTCTGAAACACCTGACCCATAAATCCCAGGGGGCATCCTGACAGCAGTCTGGGGCAAAAATATTGTTGGTTGCAGCTGCAGCAATCAGGGTTGAGGCAAAAATCTTTGCTCATGGGTATGTTGATTTTCTTCCCCTCCTCCCTTTCCTTTTGCTGAAAACTAGACCCCTAAAGGAAGGGGGAATGAGTACAAAATCTCTTTCCCAGCACCCCTTCCAGCTCCATGGATTCAGCTTTCTCAGTGTGACAGCATGTGATGATAGCATCAGCTGTAACCAAAAATCTCAGTCATTACTCTACAACAAGTCCTATTAGTCTTGCAGCCTTCTCTATCATTTCTCGTGAGATTTGCATGGTTTGTTCTAAAATACCTTTTACCCCTGGCCCTGGTGAGGTGAAGGAATTGTGCAAACATCATCACTTACATATTTGGAAGTTTGGTCCAAGTATTTTGATTTCTTTTCACATTTTAAGCTTGCCACTCAGAAGCAAACAGCTGATGGATGAGTCATCTGAATCCTTGCCCATGATCCTGACCACTGAATGATAAAAATCACTATTTTGACTCCTTGGTCTCTAAAATACTCACCCACTGTATTATTGAGGGGTTTGTCTGGAACCAGACTGTGCACATCCATAACTACCTAATGAGAGGGATTCAGCAGAAGTTGTGCCAACCAGACACCCTGCAGAACCCTTTCCCTCTGCTTGACAATGACTTGGAAGTGAGTTTGGATCTGAATTTACGACACAGATTAATACCTGGGTATCAGGCCCAGTGAAAGCAATGCTGCATAAGGATATGATCTAACCCTGGAGTTCCCTGTTTGGATTAATATTTATGAAACCTGTAACCCCAGCTTAAGCTTTGGGCTCTGGGGCTGGAATCATGTTTTCCAGAAGCACACCAGAGCCACATAAATGTCAGAGGGATGAAGATAAGGCTTTGGCAATGACCCTGGTGCTGGGATGTAAGTTTTAGCAACTGAAATAGAGCAGGGAGCACCCAATGCCAGGTTCAGCCTGGGGAAAGAGACATCCTCTGCAGCCCCAGACACAAGAGCAGGAGCCATGCCAAGGCAAGGGGCTGTCAATTCCAGCAGGACTACCTTCAGAAAGGATCCTGTTGAGAAATCTGCCTCTAAAATTATCTTGACCCTCTGCCATACACGCGCACACACTTTTTAAAGGGATACGAAATGAATCTTCTCTTTATCCATCCCCTTGTGAAATATAAACAATTCTTGATGGATTTGCAGCTTACACTAGTAACTGACAGCCTGCTAGCTGCTGGCATGATTACTTACAGTCTGGCAAGCACAAGATGACTGGGATGCCTACAATGTGCAGCCCCTGAAACGTGGTATTTTTCAATGTTGCTGAAGATCAGATCTTCAG
Source organism: Cettia cetti (assembly GCA_013401135.1). Lineage (NCBI taxonomy): Eukaryota > Metazoa > Chordata > Aves > Passeriformes > Sylviidae > Cettia > Cettia cetti. The sequence continues at coordinate 126,518 of VZUI01064438.1, read as the reverse complement.
ATCTGCTCAGTTCTTATCTAAGCAGCAAAACAACTGGCCAGAGAGCCAGCAAACTCTGTTTTGGGACTAATCTCTGCTGAAAACGTTGCCTGAATGGGTGTATTAAAAGGAGCAGATCTCTGAAATGTTAGTCTAAGCTGTGAGTGCTGAGCACTTGGAAAGCAAGCCCTGAATGTGCACTTGTGCAAGCTGGGTTTTTCTATATGAACAGTTAAGCAGAGCCTGCCTATATCCCATTCCAGGAGTTGGATGTCTTGATGGGATTCTTTCTGAGTGAGAATCTAGATCACAAATAGATGGAGCACTGACTAAGCACAGCAATAAAATTCCTTATTTGCTCACATTCAAAAAGTAGGGCACAACCATTGCACACATCTACTCTCAGCCAGCTAACAAGCTGGAGCTCACCTCCATGCCAGAGAGAACTTAGAAACTCGCTCAATTTTAAAGCAGATCCCACCCAGACCAGTAAAAAGCTTTTGTAGTTGTAAAGGCACCCATTGGCACCAGCCATGTGGGGAATAGCCCTATTTCGAAGAACTTTTTGCAAACAAAGGTGATTTGAGTATTCAGGTGCCCACTCTGAGCATTCTGCCCACCCATCTGGCAGAGATGTATCTACCTTTGCTCAGACAGCAAACACCTCTGTGGGACCACGAAGCACAAATTCATCAGAGACACGGGGAAGCATGAGAGAGTAGGACTTCTTTATGGAACATGTGCTGAAGGTTGGGGTTTGGCTGCCTGTGGCCAAGTAGGTCAGAACTGAAGATGTGAGGCAGGCAAGAGGGCCACTGCCTGGAGACATGCCATGAGTTCTTGCCCTTACAGAGGGGGGGGATGTGCTCTCCCAGCTAGTGGACACTGATGTGATGACCAGACTGTCACCACCACCTCTGGGAATAGTTTGCTTCATTGTTTGGGAAAGAAACCCACACAAAATATATTCTTAGGGAAAAAAACACAAAGCCTACAAATATTTATGGCATGAAGCAGAGCAGATCTGCTCACCTGGCCTACAAAAGCTTACAGGCTCCAAACCAGCTTAGCACCTGAGCTTATAACAAAGTGAAGCCATTAAAGAAAACCATGAGCACCTGAAGCAAGAGTAAAGGAGGGAATGGGGTCTGAGAGGGAAGAAAAATAAATTTTGCTCTGTCTCCTGAAAAAGGGTGGGGAAGGGAAATTGTCCATAGTATGTGCATAGCTTGCACAGAAAATAGGAATGAAATTCAAGATCAAGGACAGCAACTGACTTTTTTGCTCTGACCCAGAGTTGTCTGCTTAAGGTCTGTCTGCTACAGAAGAAAGCCTTCTGGAGGCAGAGCTGGCAAAGTCTGCAAGTACCAGAAATATACTGGAGTTGCTGCTTTGACAGGTGGTCCATGAGCTGCTCTGAAAACGCTGCTAAAGAAAACAACTCTCTCAGAGGACATCATCAGTGCAGCACTTCCATAATCACCACACACACAAACCCCAACTTGCCCTTTGCCTGTGCCATCTCACTCATGAGCAAAATAACTTATTTTCTCTAAGTTCTGTGTTTTAGGTGCTTATTTGCTGGCATATTCTGTCTATTATCAATGGTTGCAATACTTTTTTAAAATTGTTTGTGAGTCACCTGAACCCCTTCTGTGTGCCCACATCATCTCCACACACCCAAAGTCTCTTGGGCAGTATGGTAGAAGCACACCACAGGTGCCCTGTTGTGCCTGCCCTGGAAGAAAGGAAAAGAAATAGTGGACAGTTTAGGAGCAGTTAATAAATGGGAGAATTTCCTTTCCTACACTGCTGGTTGTACAGCCTGGGGTGCTTTGACTCCTCTGTCAGAGGATCCAGCTCAGCACTGCTGTTGTGATCATGCATCAGGCCAGGCTCTGGCCCAAGCTGGAATTTGGGTATGAGTACAAGCCACTTAAGGCTGGCTGGGAGCACATGGCTCTTTGGTAAGGACTCAGTGCCATGGGTCCATGCCAAGCCCTGGTGATGCAATTCTCTCCTAGCCGTCAGTCTTTTTGAAATCATAAGTGATTTTTGTATTGGAAACTTTCAAAACAGTTGCCTAGTTCAGTCAACGTTACAAAACTCCAATAACTGCTGAAATCATGGGATCCTAGAAACTGTGGGAAGAACAAACCACTGTGAAATTTCCCTGTATCTTTCACATGCAACCTGCTCCAGAAAAAGAGATGTCACAAGCTTATCGCTTCTAATTTTAAAAATGTTTGAACTTTTCCTAATATCTGCTCAAAAGATCTGGGGAGAAATTACTATGTCTCATTTCAGCTCTCTGGTGCTTCAGATAAAATTGGGGGTTTTTCTTACTAAATAGGACAAACAGAAGCAGGTTTGTGCTCATGCAAGAAGCAAAAAAATGTGAGTACCTTCAGCATCTACCTGCAATATATTTGAGCACTATTCCCATGTTCTCAGAGAATCATGTCCATGGGCCATGCTTTACAAAAGACAGTTGTTTTCTGTTCTTTCCCTCTTATGTTGTCTGAATTTGGGCATTACCATTTCTAAGCAGCATGGTTTATGAACGAGGTACATGAACCTGGGTAGTGGCCTATTTTATATTCTTTTCTCTTTACAGAGGGATAATTAGCAAAGCTTTTAGGTCAGGAGCACACAATTTTTCCTGATCCCTACATCAGAGCTGTGTTTCTGGAGGAGCAGGAAAATAAATCTTCATTGGATTGCCATGGCAGCCTGAACACCTGATTGGCTGTTCTTCATTTCTGGTTCCAGTAATTTTGTCTTGAATAAGTAAATTCTAAAACAACAACAACAAAACAAACAAACAAAAACAAACAAAACACACACACACACACAAAAAAAAAAAAAAAAAAAAGGCAAAAAGAACCAACCCAAACCTACCAACAAACAAAAAACTCAAAACCAAACTCTTCTAAAAACCCTATGCTAGAGAATAATCCTCATTTAGTGCCAAGGAAAAATAGTGGTTTCAGGTGGTAGCAAGTAGTGGCAGTTGCCAGTGATTACCTGCATCCCCATTTTGCTTGGAGGTGTTACAATCTAAAGGAATCAAACTTCCTTGTCATCTTCCAAGCTTGACTGCATTTTCCAATACTGCTTCCAAGAGGTCCTTTACTGTGTCCTCCCCTGGACACTCCCTTCAGGGAGATGTGATCCACAAACATTCCTGCAGCTGCCATACCCTGTCTTGCTGTGGAGCAACTGGAAGGTAGAGACCACTCCTAATCCTGACAAGATTTTCTCTTCCACCTGTGTCAACCTCACACTTCCAGCACGAATCATTTGTGGATAAGAACAGCTCTTGTTTTATAGATCTCAAATTGTTCCTTTCATAATTGTATCCAGGTTTGTGGATAATATTATGATAATTCCAGCAATGTTACAATCAGTCATTAGACCTTATCAGTCTTCTAAGGGGGAAATGACAAAGTTGAGTGCTTTTTATCAGACAAATGTGACATCCCAGCATCACTTTGTCTAGCAAACTGTCAATTTGCAGCAATTGAGAACAACACCTGTAATTCATAACAGTTCAACCAACATGGACTGCAGATCATCTTGTTTGCAAAAACTCTGTGTTTGCATCCTGTAACCTTAATATCAGTCTCTCCAGTTGCAAATGTCATTGTCAACAAAAGAAATGCTGCACACACCTCCACTTGCCTTCCAGGACTACTGAGCCATGACTGATGAGACTATCACTGCATTGTTCCCATCTCAGAGCAGCATAACACAGCAGTGCCCGAGTCATCTCCATAGCTTCCACAACATGTAAAGTTGTAAAAAACCATGGTGCATGAAACATTAGGCTGGAATGTTGCCAGGGAGTAGTTTTTAGGGCCTCTATGAGTCCATCTTTATTTATGGTTTCTTAAATTCAACATGACCCTAAAAACTAGAGGGCAACTTGACACCTCTGAAATATTGCAAAATGCCAGCCATTTCTGGGCATGCCAGAGCCCAGGAGCTTTGTGAGTAATGGCTGTCAAGCTCTGGCCATTGTTCTCAGTGGAGAAATATTGTCCTTTGTTTGGTTGTTTTGGAGTTTTTTTAGGGGTAGTGATCAAAATTGTTTTGGCATCACTTGCTGCTTGGGCTGCCAGGCCCATGCTCAGAAACATTGCTGGTGCAAGCCAGGCAAACAGAGTGATTTTTCTGAGTCTGGGAGAAATCTCCTTCCCATAGAAGAAAAATTGAGAGGCATTTATTGTCTTGGCATTCAAAATACACCTGGGCTGACAGGTCAGGGGAGAAGGAATAAGTACCTCTGAGCTTAGCTCAAAGAGGTTTGAGCAAAGAGAATGTCTGTGACAGGGGTGTGGCACTTGGGGACACGAGTTAGTGGTGAACATGGTGGTGCTGGGTTAATGGTTGGACTCAATGATCTGAGAGCTCTTCCCCAGCCTTAGTGACTCTATTATTCTGTAAATGCATCCCCATGAGCAAACTTCCCACACGTAATCTAGGGGTCAATGCACACTGCTCCCTAAGTCCGGCTTGTTCAGATAAGACTGGAGATAGAGATCTACCTTTCCCCTGCAGTCTCTTGGGAAAACTAGGAGAAGCCAGATTAATACAAAACTGTAGGAGCTGCCAAAAATGTGTAGTATTGTTATTTAAACCTTAATTCAGTTGCAACCCTCATCACTTCCTCAACCACCTGTCTTTCTCTTAACCTACCCTTCTGTGTGTGTCTGCACCCAGAAGAAATGTGTCCATGCCAAAAAGGCTTGGAGGCAAACAGCCCCTGGTGGTTTTTGTGACTAGATTGTCCTCTAGAAGTCATAAGCAGGCCGATGCAATTAGATGTCAGCACCCACTGCTTTAATGTGTAGGAGCTGTTCTTCCCACCTTTAGAACAAATTCACACCCAATTTGCATCTTGACCCCTTGCAGCCCTGTTATCTAAGGGTGTCCTTTTCTCATGATAAATGTGTAAGTAATTGCATGCTGGGGAGGCTGGTTGTAGGGGCAGCTTGGTGGGGCTTTGAGCTGTGCTATCAGATTTTTTTGTGTGTGTGTCTTTTTCAAAGAAAAGACATAAAAAGTGAAACATGAGTTGATGTGACTGGTTTTATGTGCTGTGAAGCAGGGGCCTTGAACAGTTTAATATTTACCACCATCAATCAGTCCTTTCTCCCCAGCTGAGAATACATTTGGATTCAGCTCACTGAAACTACTATTTTTGCCAAATTAAAAGAAAATCAAACCCAACAAACAGAAGATATTTTGTCCTGTTTCCTGAGACCTGTTAGCCAGGAAACACATTTCATTCTAAAATGAATTTTCCTTTGTTAGCAGCACAAACTATTCTGTGTAGAAGAGTTTGTAGAAAAGACACGATGAGTATTTTTTTTTTTATGTGATGGAGCCTAAAGTTGTGAAAATCTATCAGACATATTGCTGGATTTTAACAGGAGGGTTAAAAATAGTCTTAAAGAAATGCAAATATTTTGATTGGTTTTATTTTATCACCCCAGTGAACTCAGTTGATTAGAGCATGGTGCTAATAACACCCAGGTTGTAGGTTTGTTCTTCATGAGGGCCATTCACTTAAGAGTTGGATTAGACAATTTTTGTGGGTCCCTTCCAACTCAGAATATTCTATGAAATCTATGTATGTCCACAAATATTAAGCCTGAAAAAAAGGAGGAAAATCGGGGATGCAGATAAGAACTGTGTCTCTGCAGTTATATTTTCCAATGATATTTCTTACCTCACACAAGAGAAATGCCTCATTTTTTCCCAAAAAACACACTGGAAAAAGTTGCTTTATACAATGGGGCTGGGTGGCAAAAAGAAACTGAATAATTTCCAAGTGTGACCAGTTAGAAACAAAATACACCATGTGGCATACATCAGCAACATGGGGGTTTGTTGTACTGTGAAGTTTTTATTGCTGCGGGTTTTGGTTGTCTGCATGACACATGAAATGACAGAAAGACAGAAGCTCCATAGGCTTTGACCAGCAAGAACAATTCAGACTTCATAGCCACACTCAGAGTTGCAAACCAAGAACAAAAAATGAACATGTGGGAAGAAGAGCGTTTCTCAACACACACACACAAAAAAACCTCCAAAAAACCCCCAAAAAACACAACCAAAAAACCAAAATTTGGAAAGGCTTCAGAAGTCTTACAATAGAAGGAGTGTATTCTGTGTAACTGCTTAGCTGTTATTGCTTACTTCAGTAGTCAGTTTTATGCAAAGGCCATTCCTGCTCTCCAGACATCGTTGCCAAAATATATGCGATGAGATAAATTGAGTGGAAAAGCCTAATTTTACAGAGTCTTGAGGCAGCAGGAGAGGCTGAAATCTAGATCAGAGAACTTATTTGTGTGACTAAATACCCTTCTAGAACAGGCTTTAAAGATTTGGCTGCTCTTGCTCAGAGATCTGCAGTAAAGTTGGACTCCCCTGAGAGTCTCCGTCCAGAAGAAGAAAGTGGAAGTTTCCTGGTGTTCCCTGCCTTTGCAAAGCATTTCTGTTTTGGATATCCCTCTATGTCTTGCAGCAGCTTCAAGTCATCACCTCCTTGAAACCTATGAAATCTATTCTCTAAGCAATCTGGAGGAGCATACGTTCCTAATTGTTCCTAATTAGGGGATTGCTGAGGAAGGTCAAGTCAAAAGGAAAATGCAATTCTGTGCTTGTATCTCCCACCTCCTGTTGTCCACAGCCTGGATCCTGCTCTCATATTATCTGAAGCAGCATTAATTAATTAATTAATACGTAGTCTTTATGCTTAAGATCAATTAGATGATATGATTATATGATTTCCTTTATAAATCTCTCTAGCTCCTGACAAGAGCATCTCTTACCCTTTTCAGAGACCATCTTTTTCTAATTAAGTTTTTTTTATTGTGCTGTTCAGAAAAATCAGAATTACAGAGCTTCAATAATACAATTTGCATAATGTAACAGTAACATCACTAATGAGGGCTGGCAAGCATTCACCCAACCAGGCATGTCTTCATAGAGCACAATAGCAGCTTCTTTCTGCAAAACCAAAAAGACCCAACCAGGGCAACCACTGCCTTTGTGTTGCACAAGCTGAGAACTGCCTCCACATCCTGGTCTCTGCTCCACACAGGGATGCTGGAGCTCTTGCAAACGTATAAATGTCCTGCAAACAACATGACACACCATCAAAGGGAAGTAGTAGAGAACAAACTTCAGACGTGACAGTGAAGTAAATGACTTTAAAATGTAACCACTCCCTCTGGCTGTTTCTAAAGCTGATGAAGAACTGCACCTAAAAATCAACCAACAAACCACAGAATGAGTGCATACTTCATGTGATGTAGGAGGGTTACATCAGGCACAGCTCAAGTGACACATATTCATAAACATAGCAAATTTCTGACAGGAGGTATGGATTTGCCAGTCAAAGAGAGCTGTAAACAGTGCCATGAGCTCCCTTGCAGACCTGCCTTAACAAAGTGAGTTAATTTAGCCATGGGCACCACTCTGTTTCAGGTGGACAAGCTCCAATAATGTTGGCTGCAAATACTCTCATTATTTGTTTTCCATCATTGTTTAGGGGTTTTGTTGAGATTATAAGTGTTTTAAAACTAGAGTAGCATCATATGCATAATGCTGCAATGCATGTTCTCCAACATTTTAAGGGGTTTCCTTGTAAGGAATCCTGCTTCTGGTACAGATATTTCTGCATGTAGTACCAGAACTGTGGATTTTTACAGAGAGTAGTACAGCATAAGAACATAGGCCCCTATTCAGAGCTTGTGTTTAGCTTGGAGTACTCACACTCAACCAACATTTAACCATGTGGGCAGAAGAAAATTAGAGAGTTTCCTAGCCCAAGCAGTGCTGTGTAACTGCTCATGCAAGGATATTCAACAGAAGATTAGATTTATGCAAGCTCTGCACACATTTTAGAACAGATCTTGTAGTCAGCAAACTTTCCAAACTGACCTCTGTAATTCCCCTGCTTAAGTTTATCCCATTCTTTCAGAGTTTTCCTGGGGCATCAAGAATATTGCTTATCCAGAGTGAATAGTTCACCAGTGTGTCTTTATCCAGAACTTGACAAAGAAATATGTGATTTTTTTTCTTTACTTTTCCATACAGTACCATGCCTGTGCTTCCCTCACAGAGTTGTTGGTCACTTTAGTGGTGCCTGATGATGGCAGCCTGACTCGTGCTGACCACTAAACATTGTGTTTGTCCATCAGCTTCATTAGACAAACAAAGCATAGCACTAAGTGCCACATCCCACTGTTTCTTGAATGCTTCCACTCCACCACTTCATTGGGCAGCCCATTCCAATGCTTAACCACACTTTCAGTGAAGAAATTCTTCCTGATGTCCAGCCTGAACTTCCCCTGGCACAGCTTGAGGCTGTTTCCTCTTGTCCTGTCACTGCTTCTCACCTGGCTACAACCTCCATTCAGGTAGAAAGAGAGAAGATCTTCCCTGAGCCTCCTTTTCTCCAGAGTAGACAACCCCATTTAGCACTGGAAAAGACAAACTGTACTCTTAGTCCCTCCCAGCCTGGGATAATATTTTGTGAGACTGGCTTCTGCTGCAAAATTTTGGTTGCCACCAATCATTATTTAAAATAAGTCCAACTAGATTACTGGGAGTTCAGAAATAAATCCTGCGAGCACCAGACTCAAAATTACAGCCCTCAGCCTTTGCAGGGTCACAAATTTCTGCTGGGAGAAGGTATGACAAGAGCTGTTACAGAAAATAGCATAAAAAGTTGCCTGATACCTCCCTGGTTTTCCTTATGACAAAGGTCAGACTGTTGTCCAACCTGCTGGAATTGCTGATCTGATGGTTTTTGATGCCTTTCACATGTTTTGGCTGCGTAGCTTTCACTGGCTCGTCTTTTGAGGTTCACTCAGTGTTGCACCCACAACAACTGAGTGAGAGATTGTGAAAGCATTATGAAAGCTGCTCTGGAGCAGGATACGTGCTCACCGTGCTAAAGTGAAAAAGTGCAGGGGTTGGAAGCTGCAAACAGAGCTGTGTATACAAAATTCATTTTCTGGCTACTCCCTTGAACTCAGAACAGCTAATCTTAACAAAACAAAAGCAGACAGGCAAGAGACATGGTCCAGAAAGGCACAGTCAACCTGACTTATCAAACAACTGTGTTTACCTTTTGACACTGTTTTATTCCATTAACAATTACAGATCTAAGACAGTTATGCTAGGGTATTGGAAATCTTTTCAGCTCCAGGGGAAAAAGTGTATTCTCTTAACAGTTTTGTTAGCTCAACAATTTATTCTTTATTTATATTGGCTTTGATGTAAGAGAAGAAAGTGAAAAAGAATGTAGAAAGTGGGCAGTTTCACAATATAAGTATATTTATCAAATGAAAGTCTTCAGAGATGAGGAAAAACTGTAATGTGAAACACTGCAAAAACACAATTAGGAACATAAGTATGAAAATATGCAGTCTAACCTGATTTCAACATTTGCTTGCCTGGTATGAAGGTAAAGGTTTTAATGGCATTTCCAAAAAAATAAATACCTGCTTTTATGATCTAAAACTCAACCAGGAAACTGAACCAGCAATTGGCATCACTGCAAGGAGGAAGTTGTAGTGTGCAGGAGACATGATGTCTCAACACTTTTTTAACTGCTGAAATGTGCCTGAGATCAGCAGTCTCCCAAAGGGAATGGGGATTAAATTTATCTGAGGAGGAAGAAGAAGGGGAAGGGCAAGGATGAAACATTTTGAGAATATTTCTATGGTCCAATCACCAGTCTATGGATTCAGTACCATCATTTCACAGTACTGGTGCCCTGCAGGACCTGTGAGCTCAGAGCAAAGCTGCTCTCTTTGTCCTGTTCTCATCTCAGAGACATGATGTCTGAGTATGTATTTTTTTTACATCAGTCTTATATTTATTTCTGCTTGGTGTGCTAAAGCAGCCCAGCTGGCCTCACCTTAAGGAGGAGAAGGATGACACATATCCAAAGGCTTCTCTACATGAGGATCTGCATAGGGCGACAAACCTCCCTTGTGAGCACACTCCCCTTCTATCTCAAATAACATTCCTTTCTTTCCAGATTGGCTGAAGCCAAAATGAGAAATGTTCTGTTGCAGTGGAACAAGCATTTGTGGACAGCTGTTTGACACCAACAATTGCACGTGAGGTTGTTGGAGAGAGGGGAAGCCCAGGTGTCCCTCAGAGGGACATCAGGCAGCCCATGGTGGAGGAGGACACGCAGCCTCTGTCCTCCAGATCCTCTGAGGCTCCTCCCTGGACCCTTCTGGCCTCTCTCTCATTTCTCTGCACAGATGTGGAAACTCTTGCACACAGCATCGAGGGACCTGGATCCTCCTAGCTAACAAAGCTTGCTTGATCTCCTCTCTAATAGGAAATATATGTCATCCTGAGCATTTGGACTGGTTTGGACTCAATCTGGCTTTTCCCTTCCTCTCTCAGAAAAATTCTCCTTGTCTAAATGTGTACAGAGTTGCAGATGGTCATTCACAAGCTTTGCATGCTTGGGAAAGAAACAATGGGTTGCACCAATACTGTTAAAAGGTTTTGTTGCATGGAAAGCTCTTCAGTTGTATAAATGGGAGGATAAGAGAAGCCCTCAGTGGTTTCCTGTCCAGAGTCCAGCTCCTTTCCTGAGAACAGATGTAGTAAGGAGAAAAGAATGGAAGCTCTTGCTTGGGTTATTTTTTTTGTTTACCTGATGTGGGGTAATTCCTGGGATTCCCTCAAATGACCCTTCCCTTTCTCTGGTCCCTGTCAGGGATCACAAACTGGGACATCCCACCTGGAATTCTGGTGGTGGTGATGCTTTTTGCACAGCCTTGTCTTCAGACACCGTTGCTTGCTGGCTGAGCCAGGACATTGCCCACACCTATAAAATGGATGAAGTAAGGACCACACTTTTCACAGGCAACTTTAGATGAGCCATCTAGAGACACTGATCAGGTGGGAATTTGCATGCACAACCTGGACAAGTGTGCATTTAGCCATATGATTTAACTGCCTTTGGGTGTGTTTCCTACATTCATGTGGGAAAATGCATGTTTTCACTGTTTCAGAGGTTAGTTTGAAAAAGAGAAAACCTACCTTTTTTTATATCTAGCAGAAAATCTTTGAATTTAAAGAGTTGCTGAGAAAAAATGCAACAATCTCCCAATCTAGAAGGGAGGACAATGCAAGACACTCTTTTCTCTGTTCCTTTTTCTTTTTCATGAGAGACTCTTCTCAGGCAACAGGATATCAGATATCCTATGTGGCAGACAACGAGTTCTGTTTCACCTCTAAGTTTCTTACCCAGTTGTTTTCAATGGGGGAGTGTTTTTCCTGTATGATTGGAATAATTACCCTGATGAGGCAAAGGACTGGGGCAGATCTTCTCCCTAACGAAAACTAAATAAAGCCCTTCATCTTTTTCTTGTGAAATCCACTGCTGTCTTGTGGTATTCCACAATGGGATGCAGGTAGTGAATATTTTAGGAAGTAGAGTGTTGTTGCTGATATTCCTTCTTATTTCAGGAGAGAACAGGACAAAGTGTGCAGTGTTAAATTAAATTGGATGTTCACCCTCTCAAGGAGGAGAATAACTTTTTTAAATACTTCTAATTGTTTCAGGCTACCTACCCTTTACAAGAGAGAATTATTAGTTTTGATAGTTCATCATGAAACGATGCTGCCAGCTGTCAACAGCTCAGGGAAAGTTAATTATAATTTTTTACAGCTGTTCATAAAACTGTAAAAATCTGCTGTCCTCCTCCTAAAAAAGGAAAATTAAATTCTTGGCATCAGTCCTTTTGGGAGAATAGTTAACAGGTGTCCAAAACACTCACAACTGGAAAGTCAATTCCTCATCTTCCTTTTGTGAAAGTAAAAAATGCATTTCCTCTGGTGTATGAAGCCATATAAGAAACTCCCTGGTTAAAATAAAACTCGAGTGGATTATAAAATAACCTTGTCTCAAAGCATTCACAAAGTTCAAAACAAGAAGGATCTGGCCACGCTGCTGTTCTCATTTAACCCGTCCATGTCCATCATGTTCTTCCTCGACTGGACAGTCAGTGCTGTGGGTCACTCACCCCACAGATGCTCACATCTGGGGCTGTCAGCTGGAAATAACACTGAAAGGGATATGGCAGGATCCACATCTTGTAGGCTTCCCTAGAAACAGGGCCTTTGCCTGCCGTGGGCTCTGGGGCAGTGTTGGTGCTAAATGAACAAGAGAGACTTTTCCAGTACCCTGATGGCTCCTGCAAGATCTGCTAGAACAAAGCCCATGCTGAGGCTGGTTAAGCAGTTGGTGACAGCACATGTCTGCAAGGGAGGATGGCAAGAGCACTGGAAAAAGCAGCCCAGAGACATGAGTAAGTGCTTGGCAAGATGCTGCTCTGTACCCTGAGAGAGGAGTCAGACACTGCTGCTAGAGATTCCTCAGCATCCCCCTACCCAACACCCTTGCATGTGATAAGATGTACAAACACAATGGCTACAATTTGCTCCCTTGATAGCTCGATTGAAAAGCTTAACAATAATTTTTAAAAAATTAAATTAATAACAATAATAGTAGTAATAATAATAATAATAAAGACTTAAGTCCTGAGCATCTCTTTTGTAGACAACTCCATACTAGAGCTGAATTATCCAAGTAAGGAGACATGCCCTACTCTCCATTGTACTTCAACATTTTCAGAATATAAGGCAACAGGGATATTAAGAAATGGAGCAAGCAATATTAAAATGGAAAATAAGGCAGAAAATTGTGATTTAACTTTGTCGGCACAATTGTATGGAATTGAAAAGCAATTTCAGCATCCTCAGGACATGTTAACAACCTTAGAGAGTCCAGACATAATGGCAAGATATTTTCCAAACTTCAAATGGATCCAAAGCTTCCTAGCAGGAGGGAATTGTTTTAGCATGTAGCTTTACAATTAGATGTTGGAAAAACTTAGTGGTGGAGTAGGTCCCACCCTAACTTACAGTGGAGCAACTTCACTTTAAAGTACAAAAATAATTCTGGGTGGAGATGGTCTTACCAAAGGACAGAATTTAGACCAGCATCTTTGACAGTTATGCACCTACATGGTCAGAAACTCTCCTGCCCTGAATGGGAAGTAAATTCCTCAGAACTGGAGTCAATTAAGGTTAATTTAGTTCAGCCTTCCTTGCAATAAATGGATGTAAATGAGGCATCCCCAGTGGAGACAGATTTACAGCAGGCAAAACAGCTATAAAATTAAGAACAACAGGAAAACGAAGCTGGTCTCTGATAAGAAGGTGTGAGCTAATTATGAACTTCCAGCTAGCACATGAAAGTAACACATTTAACCCCCACAGATAGTAAATGTTTCACCTAGAATTTTATGGTGATTGACAGGTGAGATTTGCTGTGGGAAGAAGAAGAGAAAGGTGATGCAGGGGTTCTTTGCATTAGTCTGTGTGTTACACAGGACAAGATGTAATTCAATCCTGTTTCTTATCAAACTTTCCCTAGTGGCTCCTTCTCTCCCATCACACGGTTTCTTTTCCACTTATGAGCTGGTTTCCTGATCCACTTAATCTCCCTCGTTTTCCAAGCTTGGGTTTTGCTGAGCCTCCTTGGGCTTGCTGTGGAGACACAATTCAGATGGGATGGAAGAGAGGAAATTAAAAAAGAAATCATATAGCTACTAAAAATCACATCACCTGGGGTGTTCTCTCATCCGTTCCTCTGAAAAATCTTGGGTTTGCAGCTTGCATTGGCTTTCAATAGGAAGACGAATGTCATTAGTGGCATTTAGTCCAAGGAAGTATATTTCACTTGAGGGGCACCAACCAAGTTAGGAGAGCATTAGGATCAGCAAAGGTCCTTGTGGCTCTGCAGCCACATGGGACAGTCATAAAGAGAAAGAAGTGGGAGGGAGATAAGCCTATGCCAATAATTGCTTTCTCCCCCAGGACCTGTTCTCTGTTTAGGATGGCATGACATTTTCTTTCTTCTTACAAGCCCATAGGTGTCACTCAGTTGTTCCCCCAAACCACAGTCCTTTTTGTCCATAGCATTTAGATTACAAGGGAATGGCCTCTGAGCCCATCTGCTCTCACTAAATAATCAGTGATGGGAATGTATTAATTGCATAGGGAGAAGGAGGCAAACCTGTCCAGATCTGACCCTCTGCAAACACTTAAATTTTATTCTGGTAGAGTCTGGAGCAAATGAGACAAGTCCATTATTAGTTCAATAGTAAGAGTCCCAAAGGCAGGGAGGTTGACTTTTTGCAAAGGAGAGCACCAACATTGCAACAGCCACTGAGGAGATGTGGTTCCTACAGAGGTTTCAGATTTCCTAGAAACTTCATGAACATACACAACATTGTCTGGGCTTATCTCTGGTCTTGCCTCAAGGTCCAAGCATGGTGGGAACAGATTTTCTGAGTTTTGAATCAGACACCAAGCAGGATCAAGGCTGGGGGAGGTTGCAAGGAGCAGTGAGTAAGGATGGTGCTCAGGGCTAGCACGACACTGGGTGAGATGCAGAAGATAATAGATAGATGGTAGTAGATAATAGATAATAGATAATAGATAATAGATAATAGTAGATAAACCCCTGAACCATCTGGCATTGCCTTCTCCTCCAGATGGCTGTACCCACAGTATGGCAAGCTGGTATCCCAGCTACACTGGGAGTTGAGGAAGGAAAGAACCCTCCCAGAGGAAAACAGGAGAGCGGATGGAGGAGAGGGACCAGGTACACTGGAGACCAGAGTAGATATGCCCCTGCAGCAGATGCTGAGCCTGCAGCTCTACATGTGCTTGACAATTTCCCTACAAAGAGCTTGAGGTCCTTCCAAGTAAGGAACTGGCTCAGGTGGGAGCACACGGTGTCCACAAGCAAAGGAAATGAGCACATTTGGGTTGTGTTGACTAGGGTATGAACCAGTATGAGCAGGAACACAGCACACAGTACCTGTGTGTGCGTACCAAAGGCTGCAGATGAGACCCAGAGATGTGAAGATGTCTTACTCTTCCAGCTGGTAGCAATAAGCTTTAGTCTGGGCAAGCCAGACACCATTCTTTCTCTGTGATGAAGTTTTGTTATCTAGGGGTTTACTCTATTTGGGTGCCTTTTGTTACAATAAGAAGCCAAACAAATGTCCCTGAGCCAGGAGTCCCTTTGGACAGGCAAGCATGTCTGAGGGAGTTTGCACTGCCTCCATTGGCAGCTGACAAACTGCGGCCACCCAGGTACCAAAGAACTTCCCAAAATTGTCTACAACTCCACCTGACCTCAGGCACATAGAACCTACAAACCAGTGCCATACAGTCTGGGGAAAGCACAGAGCAGTGTTTAAAGCTGCATCCTACCAGCACTTGTCACCTCTCAGCCCTGTGTGGGACAGGACTAATATTGCGAGCAGCAGGGGTGGATGGTGACAGCCTGTGGGACTGGCTTGAGCCCAACAGAAAGTGCAAATGCATGTTTGGCTCCACAGCTTCGCCACACACCAGTGAAGGATCCTTCTGAGACTGTAAAAGCAGCCACTGTTCCTGGTGTATGTTGATGCAGGTCCCTCTTGTGCTGCCACTGGAAGTCTTGGCAGAGACCAAGGAGTTTATTAAAAAAGGTGAGTAATTATGCAGAGCAGTTCTCATATCCACCACTCCACGTGTGTACGGACTGTGACCTTTCTGGAAGTTTCTGCAGCACACCCTTCAGCAGCTTATTACATAACAGGTACCCAGAGATCTGCACCAGGGAGCACTTGCTGATAGCACAGAGAGCTGCTAAACAGATCTCTGACAATGAGCACTTAAAGAGCAGTTTCCTTTCTGTCCTTCTCTTTCCTTGCCTAATATGTTAGTGTGAGGTCATTTTGATTATTAACCTGAGCCCTTTTCTTTCTACGGGCAAGTGCTTCCACCCTCACCCTGCACATTTGCACACCATCTCTCTGAGTGTTTTATTACTCGATTTTCCTGTTTGATTTCCCAGGGTACTTCAGTTCCTGTTCTGAGATACAGTGTGTTCTGAGGGTTGGTTAAAGACTCACAGATCTCCAAATCTTCAGAGATAAGATTATTTTCCTCCTTCTCAGTAGCTGACAGATGGTTATTCTTCAACAAATAAAATCTAAATTGTATTAGTCTGCTCCACTGCAGAAGCAGGTTCTTAATAAGCGCCTTGCTGTGATGAAAGGAAATAGAAGAAAAAGCAACATCTCCAAAGTGGGGGTATTTAGAATTAAAAATAGACTCCATGTGTCCATTTGATAGAATTGCACAGCAAAATTTCACTTCTGAAGGGGACTTAAATGGCACAGAGGCCTGGTTTTGGCTCTCTCCAAAGGGATGAGTCACTTTCATAGCAAAATTTCATGAGTGGCAGCTGTTTTCTGATCCAGTGCCATTTGATTTGCCAAATCCCCCTCATGCAGGACCTCATGTGTGAATGTAATCAAGGGAAAAACGAATCCTCACCCAGCCAGGCTGACACAGCCACAGACCTGCCAGGGCTGTGGAGAAGGGCACCCAACAGATCTGACAGAAGCATCTCAGCTGAGCAGAGTTTATGAAGCAGAAGCTGACTCAGAGCAAGCATGAAGGGCTCCCCAGCTGCCTGACCTGTGAGCTCATGCCATTCTCTGGTCCCTCTTTGTTAACATACTTATCACTCTGAAGCGATTTTATAAAACTTAAAAAACCCACTATTATCTGTGTCTTAATAATCCTATCCTGAAAACCTCTTGGTTCCCTTCTACACATTATGTGGTTGCTCTGGCTCTGCTTAGTCTCAATTCTGATCAGGTTAACATTGGTGTGGGCCAATTCTCACATCAAGGTCTGGACTGAATTCTCTGGCACCATCAGGGTTAACATGGTTGTGCACAGACAGCTCAGCCCTTTCCATCATAAAACCAAAGAGTTTAGCAAATATGGTGAGTGCTGGCCCTTGATTAGCATTGCTGCAGCACCATGGACTCGACTGACCCAGTAGCTAACTGTGCTCCTCACCAGAAGGTTCCTACCTGTTCCTGAAATGCTGACCCAACCAAGGTTTCCAGTCATCTTCATGTTTTTCTCCTTCTCAATCCTAAGGTAAAGTAAGAAACATGGTTGAGGGAAATACAAACACTCATCTTGCTGTAAAGGGTCATCACTCAGGTTGTCACCATTAGCAAGATAATGGGAGAGACCCTTGCTGCTCTGGCATTTGAGAGCTGCTTAAAATTGTCTTTATTGATATTCATTAGCTGTAGACCGTTAATGGACTGGCATCAGACTGCAGTCATCTGGCAGCCCATGAGATTCTAATCACCATATCAACTGATTAAGAAAATAACTACCTAAAACCAGCCTGATATCAATCTTTGATTGTATCTTAATTATTCAAAACCAATAATTCAGATCACTTAGAAAAAACAATTGCACCTTGGACAGAGAGAACAGAAGTGGGAAAAATAATCCACTAACCTCTGCTTCCATTCTGCCCAATTTCCTGGTCTTCAGGACATCTCCCAGAAGGTTCTTCAGCCTCTGCAAACCCAAACAATAAGCCTAATATCAACTCCAGGTGGAACAAAGGGGTCAAAAGCTGCTCCCATTGGACAGTCCTGAAGGAGAAGTTTGTGCAAGCTGTTGTCCTGCTCTGAAAGCTAAAAAAAAAAAAGCAAGAAAATCTCACTCTTTGAGGGAATTGTTCCTCTACCCAGCAGTCTCTGAGTGACCCTTTAAATATTCTTTAATGTCATCTATCTTCACAACTACCTGCAAGATAAGGGCAATACCATCATCCTTGTTTTGCAGATGGAAAGCCAGGGCACAGACAGAACACTGTTGCCTAACCACTTTTCTTTTATTAGTGAGCTTACCTCTGGCAGTGCCTGGTTATGTCTTACTCAGCGTTCAGCCTTTTGAACAGCTCTTACATGGAGGCTCACAAAGGCTGTTGAGCTGCCACAGAACCAGCAGACCAGAAGGTTTGGCTGGTTGCATCACTACAGTCCTCACTGCACTAATGTAGGTGCAGATAAAGACCCTGAACATGCAGGATATGTGCATTCATCTAAAACTGGAACATTCAAAATCAGACGTTGGTTCACTTTATCCTTGAGCAGTCATAATTCATGTTGGAGAGAACAGGTTGTACACCTCAGAGAGGTAATTTTATTTCAGACTCCAACTTCCCTAATTAGTAGTCTAAAGCATTCTTTTGGTTGTGCACCCTCTGTTCCCCAGCCAGGGATCTAATTGCAGTTCCATACTTTCTGAAAATGTGTATGTTTTCAGAATGTATTGAAAACCTGCTTGCCATGTTGTGGCACATAACTTTGACATCACTGAGAAAATAATCTCTTCTGTTTACATTCCCATTATGTGGTTATATACTCCTGGAAAGCCAGCGCTCTCTAGCCCCACTCTCCTGATTCTTTAGCTTAGTTCTTGTGCAGCTCATGTCAAGCTTTGGCCCAAGCAACTGTGTCAGACCTATGCTCACATACTACATCCATCAAAAAAGTCCAATTGACTCCTGACATGCTTTATTCCAGCCACATACGCAACCCACTGGGTCACCCTTCTGTATGAAGAAGAACCACCAAAAATCCAACTTTGATCAGAATAAAAGCAGTATTTTTGTCCCTCCTGCACAGCCACAAGTTGGCTGCTGCTTTCCAGATGGAGATGCCTTCCTTTATGTGGATAGCAGTCCCTGCCTTGTAGCATCAGCCTGCACGAGGTGGTGTGAAAGTCCATCTTGCCTTTGCACGGCATGTGCTAAAAATCTGAGGAGACACTGAGAATCACGTGGTAGATGGTTCATGCCCATGTGATAGACCATCAAATCTTTTCCTGCTGCTCATTTTTCCCTCTTTCTTTCCTTTCTCTTCTTTCTTATCTGCTGCTACACAACACCTGCTAGGAAATGTTGGCCTTGAGCCAGCAGGAAGAGGGAGCAGCTGAAAGTTGCTTGGCTGACTTTCTCTTTGGAGAGCTCTCGGCAAGTTTTGCACAGACAATGAACAAAGTGCTGTTTCTTGCTTTCAAAAGGCAAAGAAGAGTGGGTGGGATAGCAGGGCTCTGCAGTACAGATTTCCCCACAATCCCAGCTTTATGGAAGGGTAACACAGATCAGTCCTGAGTTCTTTTAATATGGGACAGAGAGCCAAAATTCAGTCATCCAACAGCACGGCAGGTGCTAAGAGCCACCCAGACCACCAGCGTCTCCTGCACTACAAACAAGTAAAATCTTTGATTTCAAGCTCTGGCTATTTTGCTCAGATATCCCTTGTTTACCAAGTAGTGAATGGCACTCAGCATTTACAGATGTAAAGCCCCTAACTGGGAAGGTCATTAAAATTGGCGGGAAGATTGGGTAAAATCTGAGAAAATCCACAGGGGAGCCCAGCTAATTAATTATGGTTTTGTAATGTACCTAAAAGAACAATGTCCAGACTTCTGAGCTGTTTGAAGGGGCTGTTTAAAAGCAAATTAAATCAGAATATCTACTGTAAATGTACAATTGAGCTGCATGCTAAACACCAAGGCAAACTTGTTTACCCTGCTCCTAAGCCCTCTTGAACAGGGTAGGGAACACAAATATCACTGGGTTAGGAGAGGCTGTGAGAGACAAAGCAGGCAAAGGGAGGAGCAAAAACATCCAGTGGGGACAAAAAAGTAGTGAAATATTACAGCAAAGAAAGAAAGGCAAATATAAGCAAAAAAGGGAAAAACAAAATAGTTGAGATAGAACTGAGTCCACTCATGACCTTCTACAAAATTTCTACCTCTGTCCCTGGAAAACTGTTTGTGAGGTGAAATTGTTATGTTTTTTGAAGGGAAGCTGCTGGCATCTGCTGCTGGGCAGGCTGGAGTTCCCAGTCAGAGGTATACTGGTGAAACCAGATCAAGTGCTGGTGATCTGTGCCCCATGGACAGGCTCTGCCATCACAGATCTGCCTCTGCCATCTGGCTGGAGCCCAGCAAGGGATTAGCAATGACCCACCTAGGATTTGGGGGAAATGGTTAGCCTGTGGTGAGCAACAAACCATCAGAGGGCTTCAAGCCACCACCACGGCCAGCCCTTTTTAAGGCTGAACCATCTCAATGGAGGAAGCATCTGCCTCCCATCTGCTCCCTCCTACCTCCAAGGGCGTATTTTTTCCATAAGCCAAAGGTTTTGCTTGAGCCAAAAAGCTGCATTATGGAGTGGACCACAACCCATGGCTGAAAGCTTGATTCCTGCAGTGAATGTGGCTTTTTCATCTGAGAGCATAACCAGTTATGTCTGGCAACTCCAGTTATTTCAGGAGGGAGAAAAATATAGCTCTCTCTGCTGGTAATCTCATTGTAATTTGGCACAATCTGTTCAAAACTCTCCAAAAGGTTATGGCACGTGGTGCAAGACAGGTGTAGCTGGCTCTTGGAAAGCACGTGTGTAAGAACGTGTGGCACCTGCCCTTTCTGAGCTGCTCAGTGGACAGGGAGCAGTGGCCCTGCAGGACTTCAGAAGATGTCAGAGGCTGTGTGTGCATTACTGTGCACAGCTCAGATGACACCAAGTGAACAGACAGACCATTATGTAACTTAGAAGATTGTATTAAACAATAACTTAAGCACATGCAAAAAAAAAAAAAAATTAAAAAAACTTATCCCAGCCAACTGCTTCAGTGTGAAAGATAAGATTTGTAAGATTAGTGAGGTCTGCTATCTGCCAGATCTTGCTGAGCATTACACCATGCAATGGAGTTGGGTTAACCCTGTGTGTTATTATGACTCAACTTAGGGGAGAGGTAGGGCAGGGCAAGGCAAACTTTACTATCAGCATCTCTTGGAAATTGAGCTATATTTACAACACCAGGCCTGATAAATGTCTGTTGTCTTTGACTAACACCAAACATTGCAATACACAGCTTACCAGAAAGGGACTGGACTGGCAGCTAGATTGTTTAATTAAGATCAAATTACCAGAGGGCTAGATCTGGTTCTCAAGATATAACACAAGAGATCCTTAGCAAGAAATGAGTTTCAATATAAGAATAGCAGCTGCCACCAGGTACAACACGTAGCATCTGGCAGGAGAAGCACAGTGTTTGCAACACTGAGCTCTGCCAGCTGCTGCCTGTCACCAGCCTGGCATTGCTCTGTGCTTGCCCAAGGGGCAGCCAGGCAGGGCAAAGGACCAGAGACCAGGAACAGAGGCTGTTCCCAGCTCCCTTGAGTGCAAGGTGTTTTTCCCCCTGTTCTCATATTGAAGGGGCTCTGCTTGGGAATGGGTGGCCCTTGTGCTTCTGCCCTGAGAGGTCAGACCAGCCCTGTCTCCAGATGGGAATCATATGGCAAGAAGGAAAGTCACTTCATCCCTCCCAGGAAGAGCAAACTGATCCTATACCACACATCCCCTCTCAGGAGAGTGGCTAGCAGAGCTGCGGTTTAGGCAACCCTAGGAATCCCTCCAGGCTTCTCATGAGTGGCCTTTGTGCATCAACAGATACTGGTTACAAGCACAGGAATAAGCAAAGTCCAGTGCCTTGGAACTTTGCATCATTTTGTATTTTTTTTCTGTGAAGGTGTGAGCCCATATTGCCAAAATCCTATCCCTTTCTGGACACACTGAAAGGTTAAGTGGCCTTCCTCTCAGACAGAAGGACTTCTGGCATGCCTCTCTCACTTGGCAGCCCAAGTCAGTTTTATTTACTTTTTGTATCCTTCAGTTTTATTTACTTTTGCAATGTGTTTCTTTCTGTCAAATGTGAATAAATTTGACCAGTGGATGGAAGTGCTATGAGGGAGGGTCAGACAGAGACGGAGACACGACTGTGGGTTTTGTTTGAGCTTCATTTTCACAAGGAACCAGACTAAGATCCACCCACGAATGAAATATGCCCTGCTCCTGCTTATCTGGTGACACAGCAGAGTGTCTCTCAACTTCCTGGTGCATTAAACTTCATTTAATACAAAACCTGCCTATGACCTGGTATCATCTCTGCAGTTCCTTGTCTGAGATCGCTGCACATTAAGCATTTCAAAAGTGGAATTTAAACTTAGGGTCCCTGACTTAAAGACCCAAGCTTGACCTAGTTGTAGCCACAAGTAAGCATCCCTGCAGCTCCAACCAAAGCCAACAGGAGCTGGAGTTTTTTAGGCATGTTGGGTTATGGCAGCATTTTTTAATGAACTGTTGGTTCTTTTGAGACTTGAGTTTCTTCATCATAGCTCAGTGCTCAGGAGAGAAGGAAGAAAGAGAAGTGTGTTGGTCTAAGGCTGAAACAACTAATTTATGTACTTACACTGTGACTTAAGAAAGTTCTGCCCTAAGTGAGTTTATTAAGTGGAGTCAGGATGTCTGACAGCTAGCAGAGCCTCTGCAAATAAGACAAGGCTGTTGGTAGTAAAAAGTAGGAATCCAGTTAAAAAATAGCTCCTCTGGTTACAAGACTACTTGAAATATTGTACTCTGGAAATGTTTGTGTTTTAAGCTGTTTCAGTGTACAGTATAAGTCATTGAGTTGTTGGGGTTTTTTCTTGGTTTTGTTGTTAAACCTAGGAGGTGAAATGTTTTTCTCCACTTGCTGGACAGCAGCCATGCATTAGTAATGACCGACAATGTTTCAAAAGTACGTGTGTATTTAATCTGCATTGAAAACCATGTTTATGTTCTTTCTGGAACCTAAAGGAAGTTTTAACATTGGTGCTGGTAGTGAAGTTCAACTGCTGTGGCAGGGAGGTGAAGATCTTCCACGTGTGGATGCTCTGCATCCGAGCAGAGGGTACCAGCTCAGCCCACACAGCTGACAGGCAGTTTTGTTCTGCATCAGCCTTTGTGACCTGGGTTCATCACCCAAATTAACCTCATCCTGTTCAGGTACATCCCCCATCTCGGCCCAATCCAGCTGTGTCACTTGTTTCTTTCTGCTTTGAAGATGAAAATGCAGGACCTCCATGCCAGCAGGCCAACACCAAGCTCTCCTGCAGGCAGTGAGGATTTCTCACTGAGCTGCTGGAGGAAATCACTAACCCTTTGAGCTTGTGCTCTACAGTGCTTCCTGAGCAGCATCCTAGACCAATGTGTTATCTGATAGAATAAAGGTGCTTATTTCAGTGAGTGTTTTATGAATTTATTGTAGCTAAGTCTGCAGTGGAGACCCGGAGGTGCAGTTGGATCACCTATGGAGGCAATTTCCCCTGTCCAGAGGAAACGGAAGTAGAGAATGAGGATCATATAGAGATTTAGAGTGCCAAACTGGCATTTGAGAGACCTTAGATTAATTTCTTCTACAACTTGGACAAACCTCAAAGTCTCTTCTACCAATATTCTTTCCGAAACATATATGGAAATTTCATCAAATTTGCCTTCTGGGGCAGCAAGCAAAACTAAAAAAAGCTAAGGTGGTGGGGCTACATAAGTACCTCCCAGAGACATCCAGGTGGACGTGCATAAAGAGCTTAAGTTCGTGATCTTCATCTGCTTTATAGGAATGGTAGATTGGGGGGAGCTCTGCTGATGCAGAGGGAGAGTGAGAAGAAGTGGACTCCTGTGACTCACAGTGGTAAGGCCCCACAATGAGATGCACTCCTGATTCTTGAAGCCTACTTGAAGCAGCAGATTATTTTCCCTGATTCCCCTCTGTTCAATTATTCCAGCCACTTTTCCTGGTGACCAGGCCAGCAGAAATATTCAACTCAGCCCATCCACTGTTATTTCTTCGGCTCCAATTCTGCCATCACCTTTGAAGTCTCTAGGGAGGGCAGCAATAGCAGTGGCATCTTCACAACTGCTCTACAAGTTTCATCTGTACAAAATGTACCACTCTGAATGAATTACTTCAATGAAAAAATTGAGGAAAAAGAGAGCAAAAACTTTCAAAAATCTTTTGGGCTTTAAAAGTTTAAGGAAATGACCACTTTTTTGGCTACATAAGCTTCACAGTACTTCTCTATTTGGGTGGAACAGGATAATCCCCAAAAGCCACACCCAGGTAATTCCAGTATTTCTGCTAATGTGTGTACACTTTGGTTCTGTAACCTGAACTAGCATGCTCACAGCTAGCTCAGGTATTCCTGCATGGCACTTCATGAAATAAACACATCCCAGATTCCCCTAGGCCAATGCCCTGTCTTATGACTGTCATTTACACCAACTGAAAGCATTTCCTTTTCCTTCAACCCCAGTTTTGCTCTGGTCCTGCTGGAGTTGATATGCTGGGTGATGGAGGGCTAGAGCAAAGGATAAAGGGACTGTGTAAGAAGATAGGTTTAAAATAACTTTCCAAAATCCCATGGAAATATATGAAAGCAAGACACAGGGGCATATATATGTATTGAAGAGGGATTGGGATGCTTGAGGGAATCCTTGAATTTGATTAGTCATGAAGGTGACCTAGAGAAATCTTGCATGGTACAATGAGGAAATGGAAGAAAATTTAAAATGTCCAAGGATGGAGACCCTGGTCACATTATCCAAAAAACATTTAAAGGGAAAACAAAGTGAGCTTCATAGCAGCTTGCATTTTCTGACTAGTATAATGGATTTGAATTGATTTCTTCAACTGGAAGTGCAGAACTGAGGAAACCATGTTCTTGTCTTATGTTTTATGAAAAATAGCAATCACCAGAGATGTGGGCAGGGTTATATTACATCATACAGCTCTATCATATTTAAGAAAATCCTGGACATGGTAAGATATTAAGCCGTAAGTCTTTCTTTTCCCTAAAGTGGCTCAACTGACTTCAGTTGCCATCTTTTGGAGGAACATTTCTGGTCTTTCTCTGGGACCAGAAGAGGAGGAGTGGGTCTGGTCGTTGCTTAGGATGAAGACAGCTACATCATGCATATGTCAGTGACAGGGAAGACTGAACTAGGGGGATCCCCTTCACTCTTCTTGTTTGGAAGACCACAGTCTTCAGATAACCAGAGGTAGCCCTGGTAACAACTCAGGATATTAAGAGTCTTGTGGCCTTCAGCAGCTCTGCTGCCAGAGCAAATCCCTATCCTTCCTGAGAATTATACCAATTGAAACTCCCCAGTACTGCCCAGTGGACATACAGAGTCAGGTTGACCCCTCAGGGTTACTGGATTTTTTCTG
This sequence comes from Cettia cetti, assembly GCA_013401135.1. Lineage (NCBI taxonomy): Eukaryota > Metazoa > Chordata > Aves > Passeriformes > Sylviidae > Cettia > Cettia cetti. The sequence continues at coordinate 101,481 of VZUI01064438.1, read as the reverse complement.
GAGGTTGCTGTTTCCCAGACATGAGCACACAGACTCTGACTCAGTGGAACCAGGTATGACACAGACAGCAGAATTTCTCCTTTCATGATGTTGGGACTCCAGAGTTCTTCCTTGGTCTGGGTGAGCAGGGCACGATGTGAGATGGTCTCCAGCCCATGCCATGCCATCAGGCCATTCCGAGCAGGCAAACACAGCCTCTGGGGGTCTTTGCAGACAGCCTGGCACCAGTCTCGAGCTTTGGGAGCTTAGTGTGGAGATGGGCTGTGGTCTGTCCGAGGAGAAATCACCTTCAGATTGTATTAAATGAATGATGGCTCACACCATAAAACCCACCACAAATATTTTTATTACAGCCTGGTAAAAAGGACAAGTTTTTGCTTGTGCAGAAGCTGGGATTTTACTGAACTGAAAACTGAAATACACCTCAGATCAGGTCAGTGTTTCACAGTTCCCACAAGTTGCTGTTAAGTCTGCATACCTCTGCAAGCTGCATGATCCAGCTATTTTTTATGTGCTTCGTCTTTCTCTTTCTAAGCTTTTTCTTTTCTGCACTAATGGTGAGGCAAATATTTACAATGAACAATATGCTCTTCTTTTAAAAAGATTTTAGCTTCCTGGTTGGACTGATTAGTACATGGATGATTAGTACATGGATGTCTTTGGGGTACCAAAATGACAAAATAGAGGTGCTTGTCTGTACTTGTCTGTCAAAAGGTCCAGTCCATCTGTGACAAAATTCCAGGGAAAAATCACCCAAAACAACCAACAGTCCAACAATGGTCTTGTAACACAGCTGGATTTGACTCAGACCTTCAGTGTTGGGTGTTAGTCTCTCAGAAAGCTAACATTGATTCAGAGTATCTATTGCAGAGCCAAAAGCTAAACCACATGGTGGGGAGGGCAAAGGGAGAGGTGGAGGCAATCTGCAAATGGAAGACTGTGTGCATTATTCAGGCTTTAACATTGCTTGCATTCATGGAGCAATGCCCTTCAGTTTGGGAAAGCATCACAAGCACAGCTCCTGTTTGGCAGGGTGAATGAAAGGCATCTTACAGAATCTGTATGTGAGACCATTAGCCTGACGTCTGAGGCACTGCAAAAGCTCCACTGATAAACCACACCTCTTGAAGGAGACTGGTATCCTTACATCACTGACACAGGCAAAGCACTCAGATTTGTGCCAATACAACCTTGTCTACTGTCTGCTCTCCTTGCCAACATTTTCCGCTGTTGCCACCCAGGGGACAAAAATACAGGGAACATCCTGGAAAAAAAGAAAAAGAGGAATGATTTTGTCTCATCATTTAAAAGGTAATTTCATGAGTTTGGGTGTGGGTTTTGAAATTAGTGCACTGGCAGAAACAGAATCCCAGTCATTACATTGCAGTTCTCATCAGTAGCTCTTTGACAGTTTCAATAATGGAGGGCTGTACTGTGCACCCTCATTTTCTAGGAGAGTATGTTGTGAGGCCTGGAGGAGAAAGAAAACTCAGTCAAATCTGCGGAGCAGTCCAAGGAGAGAGCCAAGTTCAAAACCAGGTCTCTAGATTCATAGCCTTGTCAGTGGACAACATGGCCTCACAAGGTTGTTTTATGAATCTGCAGATGGAACAAAATTAGTTAACAAGGTGTTAAAGATTCCTCTGACCATTGGTTGAGCCAAACTCCTGTGTTATTCTGAAGAAAAAACCTGGCAGATCTTCAGCATCACAAAACCCTGGAAAGTCACAGGCTGTAAGCACACAGTTAGTTGTCGTCAAACTGGCTGATATTGGTCCACTAGTGGAGAAGTAATCATTTTCAGAAAAAATGCTTTAGCCACCAGCTTCAACTCTTGTAAACATTCTAATACAGAAACTGTTCACAATCTTTTATTGTATTGCTTTGTGGGGTTACTTGTGTGTTTTGAAGTCTCTTCCTGAAGCATTTTGGATCAGTAACCCTTTTAAACACAGACCTGCCAAGTCCATCTTCGGATAAACCTCATCACTCTTAGAGCAGTTGTGTGGGTGTACTTGGAAGCAGTCCAAAGCAAATCCCAGACGAATTGCATAATTCTTGTGTAGAATAAAAATATATGGGGTGGGAAGAGTTTGTGGCATTAGAGTAAAAGAGAGGAGGGGGAAGAGTGAATGAGAGAAAGCACGTTAAACATAAATACGATGTAATCCTACGTCAAGTGAGAGGCTAAACAAAACGCTGTGCATGCAAAAAAGGAAACTGTTTCTTTAATAGCAAAACAGTCTTGAAGGATTGGGCTTCCTCATGTTACAAGATAATTGTTTGTTGTAGGTTGGAAGGGATGTCAGGACATCACTAGTTCAACTTTCTGATAAAATCAGGGTCAGATATGAGACGCTGTGTCCTACTCTCCCCTTCTTGCATCTTTACAATAAATGTCCTGAAATGACACTCTTCAGGGACTTCTCTTGTAATTCTCAAAACCAAGATGAAGCAAAATATGAAAGTCTTCCGTTGGCTGACACTGTTCAGAAAGTCAGTGCCAGTCATATCCATTTGGGGTATCAGTGTAATCCCAGTGGGGTGCTGCCGTGGGACACCTTTGGAGAACGCTGCTCTGAGTGGTTTTCTGCATTTGTGGTGGCTTTGGCCTCAGAGGCTCCTCCTTGAGTTAGCCAGACAAGCTGAGAACAGCAGGCCAAGTGACACCTGACACTTGTCTTCCTCACCCATCCCGATAAGAAAGATCACAGCTTGGAATCAAAATACCAGGGAAGTTCTTGTCTCCCCCCTGCCTGATTGCCTCGAATGTTCCCGCAGCTTAAATACACATCAACACAATTTGAGAAACCCAAGATAGGGAGGAAAGCATGTAGGTTCCAGCTGGGCTAAGGGACATTACCAGATGTATGGTACAAATCATTTCTTAGCACCCTTGCTGTGATTGCTATTTCTGTCCAGGATTTCTAGGGGGGTATGAAGGGATAATTATTCACATAACCATGAGGATTCTGGGCTGAATATGCCAGGTCTGTAGTGCCTCTGTGTCCCAAATGCATGCCTGTTTGATGATCTAAGCAGAGGCTGGGTTAGTTAAATTGCAACTTTGAAAATATTCACATACACCCTCATGCTCCCAAAAATATTTTTCAGAAGTGCTTGGATGATATTTTTATGATCTTAAAAAGATGTGATGTTCAAGAGCAATGTGGCTTTTTCTGAAAATTGGGCTAGTAGGGCAAAAAAATCTCTGAGGATTATGCACCAGAGTGTGTGCGACTACTGATGCTGTAGGAAAGCTTCTAAGGTCCATGAAGTGTTTGAGTGGTATTTGACCATAAACCTCAAACACAGAAGAGCAATGTAAGAGGCATTAACACACTTTGTAAGAGGAGGTTTTTCAGCTAGGATGGAAGTACTAGGGCTTTCACAAAAAATGGACATTTGGGAAAAACTTACATTATAAAAATGACTACTTCTGGAAATCTGCTTTACCTCAGAAAAGGCCAGAATTTTAGAGTTATTTTGTGGATTCTATTGCAACTACAGTCCCATATGATTTTTAACAAGTCCATGAGAGATGCCTAATTACCATAAGAATCACCTATTTTCACCTTTGAAGTGTTTAAATACTTTTAAGAGCCTAGAACTTCAAAATTAGGCTGGACAGGCTGTGAACTTAGTTGTGGGTATCAAGCTGTTATTCTACTATGACACCAAAACCCTATACCAGTCTGCATTCTGCAGGAGACTGAAGTCTGAAAACAACAAGAACAACAACAAAAGCAATAAAAATTAAAATTAAAAAATATTTTTTAAAAACACACATAATACCAAGATAAAGAAATATCATCAGCTCTTGGAAAGAATTATATTTAAATTTGCAAAATTAGGTAGCTATTAAAGGAAACTTCTTGGTGCAGGGCTCCTGCTAGGAAACAAGAAAGGTTTTCCACCCTGGAAAATACAAACTGTTCATCAACATATTATCAAAAAGTCAACAGGAGATAATGATATTGATGCAATTTCATGTCAGTCAATTAGCTATTGTTCCTGCCCTAAACAGAATGATTATTTTCATGTTATGCTTGTTGTTAAATAATAACTGTGGTGACAGATGTCTAGAAATAAGGCAGTGCTCAGGTGGTTTCCAGGCAGAGCAATCCTGAGCTATCAATAGAGCATTTCTCATTAAGGTACTAAATTTAACAACTAATTCACATTATTTTACATGGTATTGTTCCAGTGGTTTTGGGGGTTTTCCTTAGTGTTATTGTTGTGAGTAATTAAAGTTTCTCTGATGCTGTTTGAGAACAATAACAGGAAATTCAGAGAAATTACTCTTAATTAGGTATATCATAGTATAATTCCTGTCCCGCTTTGATTCGAGTCTATTAGAGCCCCAAGCCATACAGGTTGGCCACTTGAACAGAAAGACCTTTGAATTTGAGTCAAATACCTAATGAAGATTAATTTGGAGGACTTTCTATTAATTCCATGGGCATGACTTCTTTACACACAGTCAAACACGGTGGCAGTGTCAAAATTTTAGCACTTAACAGCCAGCACTGAGTGTCCTCAGTGCCACTTCTTTCATTGGATGGACCCAATGGAGATCAAATCCACCCCCACATGAGGACTTTACAGCATTTAACTTCTTTGTGCCCCACCTCCACAGTAAAATGGAACAATAGGAAAATTGAAGTGCATATTTGGGATTTTTTTCATATATTGGACTCTTACTACTATGCACAATATCATTTAAGAGGGTAGGAGCCTTTTTTCCTCAAAAGCAGAGGGAACTCAATACCACTCACCTTTCAGCAGGATATTTCTCTTCCTCATCAGTGCACATATTTATACATTTTCATGTAATTGGGCTGGGAAATTAACATCTCATGGGTCAGAACTTCCAAACCACGGCGCTCAAACGGGGACAGATCCTCACTGCTTATTTCTTTTTTTAATGATTCTCCAGTTATCCAGGGTAGGATTACGCTACCCTTTAATAAAAGCTGTGAAGTCATTCCCCTAAGTCTTACCACATTCTTTTTCTGTAAAATGAAATGGAAGAAGCGTGAGAATTTGAATGTGAAAAGACCAACAGATTTGCATTTCTAGGCTTCTACTTCAGGTTCCTCCTTTGATGTTGACTTCTCTTCTGAAAGCTGAAAGGGCTGGTTTGTCTTAAGTCTGTGGTACAGTTTTGCTTAAATTAGAGGTGATTTATTTGGGGGATTTTGATGTGGCTTCTTTCCTATGACCAGCACTGAGTCCTCTAAATTCATCTTCTTTAGATATTTGACTCAAATTCAAAGGTCTTTCTGTTTAAAAGGGACAAATTACAAATTTGGAAAAGGAGTAAAGTTTTGTATAGTGGTCCTAACATCATTATCTTCCTTCTCTACTCTCAATCCCTTTACAAAATGGTGTTTGCTTCTTATTGTCCTGACAAGACTGTTCTCATTCCTGTCACTTTCCTTAATTTCATGTAAATACCGGGAAAAATACTGCACATCTCGGCCAGGCAAATCTCTCATTGAAACCAATGGAAATATTACCTGAGTAAGGTGGAGAGCAGCTGGTCCTCCACTAGTGACTCAAAGGAAATGAAAAAAGTCACCAAGAAATCAAAACACCCTGTGTTCTTACTTATTAAAGAGGGGACAGGAGGTTAGGTAGGGTTTGGGGGTATTATTTTTAGAAGAAAACCGTAAGTTTGCTGTTGCTGCCAGCATGAGCACATGAAGTTTCAATTTGTGGTTTGTCTTTACGCAGTACATTTTGGAACTGGAATTTAAAACAAAATATACATCTCCCTGTTTGACTGTGTATATAACAATTTGTCATTTCTTGGTGGGAATTTGAAACTATTTTTGGTGTTCAGAAATAATCTTCTGTCCCTTTCCTCCCTTCCCCCATCCCACTAACAAATTACTCTTTAATCAACCTCTAAAGATTTTTAGAACTTTCCTTTCTCTTGAAGGAAGGAAAATAGTGACAGGAAATTAATAATTATTGAGGAATGGGGCTATATTTTCATTTCCTGGCCCCATTGGAGTTAAGCATTGAGTTGGAGCTATTTGTCAAAAAGTTGAACAGAGCAGTTACCTGCAGATTTATTTTAATGAACTCCATTCAAGAACAATGCTCTCCAAAAATACATATATCATTATGAGAATAGCAAATCCTCCTAAAGCCAGAGCACTTGTGCTTTATACCAGTGCTTGAATAAGAATAAAATCTCTCCCAAGGGAGAGGTCTGGCAGCACAGTTGGTTGTTGCCCTTCAAAGCCACAGGTTTTGTTAGTCAGAGCATCAACATGGAGCCCTTTGACCATCCCTAAGCTGCACCTTGTGCTGAGCCCCAGGCAAGGGAGGGGCATCAAGTGTCTGACCTGGCTTACCTAACCATGGCACTGTGACCCTTAACAATGGCATTATGACCCTTAACAAAGTGTTTGACCCCTTCAAACTCTTCAGGCTGACCACCATCATTTCCCAAACCAACTTCTCACCTCAGCTTATAGAGCTTGTTTCTGAGCTCCAGCCAGGACACAACACACCAGGCCTTCCCTCTCCATCCCTCTTCACATCATTATCACCAAAGGGCCTGAACTAAATCATCTTTCTGCTCCACCTTTGGGTTAGGGCTCTTCCCTGAGCCTGATCCCAATGCATTCTGCTGTGCCCAGGTCTTTGGGAACATTCAGAAGGCAGTACTGGGTCAGAGCAATGATCTTCCTTACACCTTTACACACTGTGCTACTAATGGTTAAAAATGGATGCCTAGGGAAGCATACAAAACGCAAATAAAAATATGATTGTGTCCCTACAAACTCCTAGAGCTCTAGGGCCTAGTGGATCATGGATTTCCTAAGTCACTGGCTGCTGCTCTTGCAGTTAATATTTGGTTGGTTTTCCCTCAATGATCTATTTGGTCTGGTCATTTTTTGATGTTTTGTAGACTTTTAGCCTTCCCAACATCCTGTGGTGAAGAGATCCACAGTTTAGCTCAGTGTTGTATTAGGAAATGCCTCTTCCTCTTGGTTTTAAACCTGCCACCTATTAGTATCATGGTTGACTTCCATGAATCTTGTACTAGAAAATAAGAAACCTTTCATTTCCTAACTGCTTTCTCTATATCTCTCTCAATTTCAATATCAAAGGTGGTTATTCCACCTTTGTATGGGTGCCATACCATACCCTGAAAGCTTCTTTATAACTTTTCTAGGTCTGTATTAGGCAATACAAGGTTTTTAGATAGCTGTAATCAATATTTTTATTAGACTTAGCTCTATAGCTAAAAATACCAAAAAAGATTTTGCATAAGACTACTTCTTGGCTGCTTTTTTATTTTAGATCTGGAGAGGGTTTGTGTACCTGATTGTATGGGGTTTTTGTTTGTTTTTTTATTCTACTAGCTGTTCTAATAAGAGATGTCCATATGTCCATTTACAGATCTTGTTTGTCTACATCCACTTGCAACTACAGTGGAAGTTTTACCACATAGTTTTTAAGGTGGAGAGTCTGGACTGGTGTACACTATTGGAGACGCGTTCGTGCCATAGATTTACAAAGTGGCATAAAGATTTTTGTTTGTTTGTTTTCCTCTCTAAGTAGCTCTTAAATTCAAACGGAGGAGATTTTTTTGACTGCTACAGAAAGTCAAATTGCTTTTTATAGAACTGTCTACCATCCTTCCAATATCTCTTTCCTAAGGGGTAAAGGCCAAGAGCATATCTGAAGAGCATGTCATTATGCATGTTAATTGAGGAGGTTTTTTCCTTAGATTTATCCTTTTTCCTTCTGATTTATCAACGCTGAATTCCATCTGGCATTTTTTCATCAGTATTGTGAAGCTGATTTATTGCCTCTGCATGTCTTCATAGTGAACTTTCTTTTTTACCCTGAGCAGTCCTGTCTGGGCTGGTGAGCAAGTTCTGTGCTTTCACCAGACATGGAGTTCATTTATACCTATAAACACGTGGATGTTGCACAGCTCAAGCACAAACAGACATTACTTGGAAAGCCCCCTGGCAAACATTCAGGAAGTGACCATTATTTCCTACTTGTTGTTTCCCCTCTTTTACCCAGGTATGTACATTGAGATCTCACCTATCTCACAGCAGGCTCTATAACAGGCTTTGCTGAGAGCCTTTGTTGATTGCATTTAAGAAATCCAGTTAGACTTAGTCAATCAATTCTCCTTTGTCTATGTGCTCACTGAATCCCTCTAAGAACACAGTGGATTTCTCTTCCTGTCACAGAAGATGTTTGGATTATTCCCACATAAATCAATAAAGGTTATTTTCTCATGTATCATGATTTTTTTTTTCTTGTTATAAGCTCTACCACTTGCTTGGTACCCAAACTTGTATGTTTCCACTTGAAGAACTTTATTAAAAGGCAATTTTAAACGAGAGCTAATACTACACTGCTAGAAGATCCATTATTGCCAACTTGTCTTTCTTTAGAATGTATTTAATGAACAATATGGGATGCTGACAATTTGTTTCTCCTGTTATTTCTTCTTTGTCCTTGGAGTTGAGGCAGACAAAATATGCATTAAGGTCTCATGGTGAAAAAATATGGAAAATAAAAACTCATTTCTCTTTTACACTGCTGCTTTTTCTCGTTGCTACTTTCACAACTTCACTATTACTTGTCTACTGGTCTGCAAAATCTCTGCAAGACATTCATAATATAGCTAGGTAGTTTATTGTTGTTTAATCTTTATGCCTTTTTTAAAGGTCATTCCAAGTAATTTTTAGATTTCTCTTTTTGAATGTCTGTGTTTCATAGAATCATGGAATCACAGAATAGTTTGGTTTGGAAGGGCCCTTAAAGATCAACTAGTTCCACCCTTCTGCCTTGGGCAGGGACACCTTCCACTTCAGCAGGTTCCCTAAAGCCCCATCCAACCTGACCTTGAACATTTCCAGGGATGGAGCATCCACAGCATCTCTGGGCAACTTCTTTGAGTGTTTCATGACCCTCTATATTTAATCTACAGAAAATATTTCTCTTCTTTTTTCCTTAGTTGAACACACCTTTTTCAGGGATATGCCTTCTTTCTTCTAACAGCCTCTCTCATTCCATTGCTTAGCCCTCCCATAGTTTGTTTGCTTCTTTGGTCTCTATATACAGTATTTTGATGGATTGCATGCATTTGATCAGAGCTGTCAGTGAGGAAGAATCCTCAAATTCTTTCATCTGCAAATAGTCTTTTTTGCTAGCTGGTGCTTCGTGCCTCAAAGAAACTGGAACAAGCATGTCCCTCACCAGTTGTCTCCTATCCAATGCAGCTTTTCTGATTATTTTCTTAACTTGCCAGTCTATCTTTACAATTTTTTTGCTTTTATTTGAGTTCCTTCAGTTACTCATCTGCCTGCAAGGACTTGCTCTGCTTCTGACAAGTCCTCTAAAATCCAGGTAAGGTCTCAGCAGGTTTGAATAGAAATCTATGCAGACATGTCAATCAACAGGATTGTTCAGGTCCACACACTGCTGTTTGTGCCTCCAGAGAGTACCACAAGACAACATCACCATATAATTAAATAAACAGAACATCTGATCCATTCTTTTTCCAGTGCCATGTAAAGAGATGTGCAGACAAGGGCAATATGGCCCAAGGTTGGCACTTGGGCAGGAGTCAGCAGTATTTGGGGCTGAAAACAATAATTTAAATTTTTTCTGTTTTTTCTGAGTCCCATCACCTGTATGTCTCCACTCAATGAGTGTTCAGCAGTATCTTCAACAGGAAGAATTGACAGCCTGATGTCAGCCTGATCACAGCTTGATCTGAATTATGTGTATTGAAGAGCTGGTTCTCTGTCATCATAAGGGAGGTCTTTGCTTTTGTGTCATTGGCAGTGTTGCAATGTGATCAGAAGGCAGGGATTGGTCTTGCCATTCATTCAGAAAGTTTTTTCCCAACGCAGAGAAAAATGTACCTGGACCTTACATTGAAAATTTCAAATCTGACAAACCAGCATTTTCAAATGAAGAGGGAAAAAAAGTGTCTTTCAAAAGCACCTTGGCCAGAAATGTGGATATCAAGTGACTTGGGAAAGGACACATTTCTCAGGAGCTCTGAAGACATGGCATAAGGTTTTCATCCTTATTTATTCTCAGTGTCAGTGAATCTTGTAGCTTTAAAATAGGACAACTCCAAGTCTACTACTGGCATCTCAGGGGATAGTAAATCCCAGCCATGTGATGAAATTCACCCTGCAATGCTCACAAACATAGGTCAGCAGGAGGCTAAATGGATTCAAAGAGTTTGGCAAGTGAGATGGAAACTCTGAAAATTACTGATGGGCTAACATCATAATATCAAGATATTACTCTTATGAGTATCCATGGAAAGTATACATGGAGTAAACTCCTAGAAAACAAACTTTAATGTGAAGAAGCCATCTGTCCAAAATCTGGATTTATATTTCAGCTGAGCTTTATTAAGTGCTTTAGGAGCACAAGCTCTAATGTGAAAATTTAGGATCTTCAACAAGGTGTTGGCTCTGTTGAGTGAAAATATTCAGATCTGTTGTGTTGGACAAGGCAATAGGAGTCATGAGATGTAAAATAATGGCCACTATGAGACAGTAAGTTTCAGAAAGGATTGGAAATACATATGTGAACACTTGCTTTTCACATTCTTGGCTCAAATTCCATATTTATTCCACATTAGCACAGATGTTAATCAACCTACACATTTTTAAAACAATTTTTGTTTCACACAACTGATAGAAATGGACTGTATATTTTATTATTTGGTAAAGCCTTTCTAAAACAATAATCTGTACCAGAAGCAGAGCATTATTTATGTTTAGAAACACAAGGTGCATCAAGAAGTCCTTTCTCAAAAAAGGGGATGGTGGAAGTTAATTTACAGATCTCCAATTTCCAGTACTAGTTCTGAGATTTTAGAAAAACTTACAGAGTATTTGGTAATGCCAAAAATTAGTTCCTAATTTTTAAATATTTTGTGAATGCCATTACCTCGCAATTTGAATCATGTAACATGTATGGATTACCACTGTGAAAGAGAAATAGAATTCCATGTCTGTTCATGAACTAAAACATTTCTCCTCCATGACACCTCTTCAGCATCAGAGCTGAATTTGAAAATCTTTACTTTATAAACATCTTTGCAGAAAAAAATGTGTCACCTGACATTTCGACCAGAAAAAGGTCCAATTAGCAGTGGTTTGCAGGAAAAAAAAAGTTTAAAAACAACATTAATCATGCACTACAAATGTGCAGACATATTTGCAAACATCACTGGGAGCAAAGTCAGCAATCCTGAGTGTTAGGGACCAGATTGGAGGTGGAAGGGATCTCATTCAAGAAGATCTGATGGCATGGCACCTGCCCCTCACACTGCCAGACATTTCCTTCCCTTTCTAATAGTTTTCTGTTTTGTATATCTCAGATTAGTTCTTAAACCCACAGCTCTTAATAACAATACATCCACCTACTTTTAGTATGGATATGAAAATGTGGTTAGCGTATATTTTATACTTTGATACATAAGACATTTTGACCTAAGAGCTACTGGGTTTCAACTTCTAAGCACCTGATTTGATCAGATGAGTTCATTAGAAGAGATGTGGCAGCAATAATTTATAGGCTGAGGGAGTGGAAGAGAATCTTCATATCCAGTACAGTCCAGATATTGCTCCGTGTTGTGTCAGTCCTGATTTTACAACACTGCTTCCGTCATAAACACGTCTGTAAATCCTTGTTGGTTCACTTTGCTTTAGTGCTCATTTAAAATAAATGCAGCTCTGTAGTGCTTGAGAAAACACAGTGACAAAGCAAAAACCATAAAATTAAGCATAACTGAAGTGTTTGTTAAAACAAAACTGACGCCAATCTGGCACACTTGCATTTTATTCAGTTTTAGTGATGGAATAGTTCCCTCCAGCAGAAAACAAAAAGCAACAAAAATCTTCAATGACAACAACAACAAAAAACCCAAACAAAGAAGCAAACAAAAAAAGCAACACAACCAACCATCCAACCAAAAATATCTGAACCTCAGAAAGGAAAAGAATTCAGTCCAGGCAAAGAGTATTTCTGACAGTCCCAGAAGAAAAACTCTACATGAAGAAAGCTGTTTTAAGAAACAAGGACATTAAGGTTATTTCCACACTGCTTCAGGGCTGTCACTTTCTGTGATGACTCTATTATGCCAACTTTTTCAATCTTCTATGCCTCAAGCCAAGCCCTGTCATAAGAACTCGTGTTCCCAACACCTCCAAGACCCAGAACTGCTTTTGTGTAGGAACCAAAATCCAGACTTTTAGGTGTCAGCATACCTGTGTGTAAGTGAAGGCATATGTTTGTAACTCTGTTGGTTTCCTTGTTAGAAGGAAACTTATTGTTAATACCAGAGGGTCAAACTGTATGAAGTGAATTTGCACAGGAATTCACCAAAACCACATCAGCTCTCTGACAGGAAGGACCTAAAGAAAGGAATTAGTAGGATCGGATGTGGTGCTTTCTGACAGACAGCCAAACCTACAAGGTCAAAATAAGAAGCCAGTGAAAAAATAGATTTATGCTTAAAATGAAATGTGCACAATTCCTCTTTTTATTGCCGTGCTCTGGTATAAAGAACTATCGCAGTTCTTTAAGTTTATATATCCAAAAGCCCTAGGCTCAAAAAGTCACTAATTTCTACCTAACTTAGTCCTCATCCTACAGGGCTGCAGAGACAGCATTTCTAGTGGCATTTTCCCCACTTCCTTCCTCAAAGGGACAGGAATCTGTGTGATTTTTCCCAGGGATGTACATCTCAGGCTGCTTTGGAGCACTATGCAGCTGAGCCATCACAGGTAGCCACCACAGCCAGGGCTCACTGCAGGTTTCCCTCTCTCTTCACCCCATCCACCACCTTGCCCAGGGTTTTCAAGGACAGGGTGATGTTCTTCAGCCTGAAAGGGAGATGTTCCCGTTGCCTAAGGTGGACTGTCAGAAATGCACAGGATCCCTTTTCTGGTAAGTATGAGGCTTTGCTCATGCAGACCACATAACCACAGTGATAAGTACCTGCTTCCTGAGGCAGGGGAGCAAATGTCTTGCAAGAACAGTGTAAGAACCCACATTTCAAACTTCAGCCTGAAAGTGCTGACCTGTGCTGAAAATAACCACAACAGATCACATGGGGAGGTTCATGTGACAACCCCATGTCACAACCTCCTGTGGCCTTAACTATTAACTGGCAAATATTCATGTGGTGAAAAAGCTTCTCATTCCAATCTGTCCCTTTTTGCCTGGTTTGGAGCAGTGCCTTGGAGAGAAGCCCCTTGTTCCACTTGCCTCGTGTTTAACCTGATCCTGTCTTTTCAGGTCAGGCATCTCCAGAAGTGACTATCCTGCAAATGGAAAATATTTATCCTTTAAGATATTATCCTCCAAGTGAAGGGTGATTCAGAAGAGTTTGCAGCTCTGTGCTTAAGAACTGCTTTGTCAGGTTCAACAATTCTCTACGCTTGTTTTCATCAGCATATTTTAGACGTGCTTAGTGAGCTGTCAGCATCAAAACATCGTTCCTTGTTCAGCTCTGCCACCATGACTGCTTGAAGGCATCTGAAAGGAGAACACTGTTCACCTCTCTTCAGGGGCCACCTCATTGAACAAGAAGTTAATCCACATGAGGACAGAGAGCTGAAAAAGGCACCTGTAAGTGCACCTGTGCTATCTGAGGGGACAGCAGGTTTCTATCTACCCATAATGGAATTTTCATCACTTTCTTTTTCATACCCAGCTGTGAGAAGCAGCAATGACTTGTTTACCACTGTGTCAGCTTTACCAGGTAAGAAGTTTTTATTAGGACTTGTAAACTCTATGGTGGCACTGGGAATAATTAACACCATCCTTACTCATGTTGCCTGCCCAAGCCTGGGATGCACTCTGCACATCCCTAGGCCAAAGTTAGGCATCTCTGAAGCCTGCAAAGCCTCTGCTCTGCTCTTTTACTCAAAAGGTCACCATTCTTTGCCCATGAACTAGAGCAGGAGGGAAATAAGAGGGCACAAGTTGCTGCTGAAATGGGGCACAGAGAGGCATGGGTACAGTGCTCCTGAGGCAACTGCTGAGGTGCCATGGCTTTGGCAAAAGGTCAAGATTAACAGCTGGCTAATATAGACCCTTCTTTTCTCCAGAGCCACCTCAGAACCAGCTATTGATTCTTTAGGCAGTAATATTCATCTAGCATCTCATTCATTCCAAGTTAATTGCTTAAATTGGTGGAAAAGGAAATTTGTGAAACGAAATGTGCTGCTGCATCAGGCATAAAGGAAACTTCGTTCCTATTAAGCTGAAAATGCTTCCCAAAGACAACACATAGGCTTTACTGTGCCGAGGCACTTAAGTTCAATTCTTCAGTGGGACCACTGTTTAAAGAGAGCATTACTAACTCAGTCACAGCAAGCTTCTGTGCTTCAACTTCCCAGTCACTCAGTTTACTCTTCAGGATGGTTTCCCCTACAGCTTAAAAATATGACCTTGGAAAGAATTGCTAAATAAGTAAATACTTGAGTCTACCAGGGTTTTCATTCTAGATCCTAACCCAGACACAGGTTGAAGCCTTGCAACTATGCCCTATCTGCTAAGGAGACTTCTGTTGGTATTGAGTGGCATATTGTTTAGAGAAATAACACATTTTCGTTACGGAAGGAGAAAACATTCCAAATAAGCTGCTGGTCAAACACACATTTTTATGCATGTCAGCAGCTTGAGAAGAATAAGGAGAAGGGAGCAGTTTCATGTTAAGTGATTCACTGAAGAAAAGTTCCAGTTTATATTACCATGAATTTCTCCTTCAGAGTGCTTCTCATTTTCAGGATGTAATTTTGTGCTTCCTTCTCACAGCAGACTTTTCACAATCTGTGTAGCAGTGCTCATTTTAGAATTGGCTGTTTCACCTCTCTAAATAAAGCTACTTTAATACCTGCATTAATTCCTTGCACTGGCCACTACTAACATTAAAAAATGCCTTTATGCAGGGATACTGCCACTGCAGCTATTCATTGAATTATTGGAAGTAGTTGGTACTTTTAAAGCAGCTCTTTTAATGTTTCTATTCATACTTGTTTTTATTTGCAACCTCCATTGTATTGGCTCACAGTTAGGTAAGTCTGGAGAAGTTTCTTTTCCCTGAATTAAGACCAAATGAAGTTCTGAGGGGTGTTCAAGGGATTGGCCCCAATTGCCATCCCAGGTTCTGCTGCCATCAGTTTTCCTGTGCCTGTGAGCAATTTTCTCCAGGAAAAAGAAAGAAAGAAAAAAAAAAAAAAAACAAAAAAAAACAAAAAAACAGTCAAAGGAGACTTTAATCCTCTGTGGAGTGTTTTTTCTTCCTCAGCTCTGGTGCTGCCATGTGACGAGCTGTTCTCTCCTTACACCTTAGCTACCAACAGCCCCAAGGAGCCAATGCAACCAATGATTGCCAAAATAGAGACCTACTGCTGTGCTCTCATGGTCCTCAAGGCTCTCCAGCTCAGTAGCTGTAGGGTAAGCCAGGCATTGCCAACTCCTGTGGGTTCCTAATCTAGAGACCTGGTGTGGTCTAAGAGTACATGGCTTTGCTGGAGAACATCTCCTCCAACTGCAAGGGGCTGTTCAGTCTAAGTTTTCTCCAAAGAAAACTAAAAACCCTATTTTTTTCTATTTTTTTCTCCTTGAAGGAAATGCCATATTGTCATGTTTGCGGTTTTGTTTAAGGGGTGAGGTGCAAACTACTGTGCAGAGAAGTTCTGTGGGATAAGGTTGAGTGGTCAGTTCAAGAGTTAAAATTACAGGAGCCAGAGAAAGGTGAGTGAGAAGAAAAGGAGGAACAGCCAAGAGCTAAAGGGAACTGTCAGAGATTGAAGTGGAGCAAGGCAAAACTGGAAGGATGGTGCTGAGAAAGTCAGGATTTTTTCAAAAGTGACAGAACAAGTTTTGTGCAGCTTGGTGCAAATCTGTAGCTGTGAATTCACTGGCCTTCCTTCAGGCATCAGCAAAACACTTTAAACTCAGTATTCTCTCAGTATTATCTCATATTGTGCCTAAAGGAACCTTTTAGCTGCTTTGTTGGTACAGAAACACTTCACTTTACTACTCTGGAAGGAGATAGCTGCAATGAGGTAGGTAATGACAGCAGACAGCAATATTTGGTGCTCAAGCAATGAGAACACCATTGCCTTGCTGGGTATCTGGGTTCACCAAGGCTGAGGAAACAACAATTTAATCTGGATCTTTGCACTTTAAGCCCAGCCTTTTTCTATCAGGCATGCGCAGAAACAGCAACTCATTCTCTCTCTCTCTATGTCAGTACTTTCTTATTTCTGGAGAACCTCTCTGATCCATTTCAGTGGATTTCCAGCTTCAGTACTGCTTTCAGGGTTTGCTCCCCCAGGACTGCTGCTTTACTTTCTGCACAGCAAAACAAAGCTAGAAGTTTCTGTAAGGGTCTCTTGTAAGGAAAATTAGGAAGTTGACAAAAAATTGACCAATAATGCTCATTCCCACTGACATACGCTGTCTGTTCATCCTTGTGGCTCTTGTTTTACACTTGTTACTACAGTGTGTGGTTTAGAAGTAATTTCAGCCTTGCTCTTTTGATGGGCTCTGTTTCTAAACATAGGAGACTTCAGCAAAACAGCCACACACACCACACACACACCCCACCCCAAATACTAATCAGGTACTTCTGTAGGACAACAAATTTCATCTGAGGGAGGTGGAAATGATTTACAAGAGAGAGATACTTGTAAGAAAAAGGCCCTAAGAAGAAAGGCTTTAAAGCTGCATCTTTGAACATTTAAAAAAAATGTCTCTCAATCAAAACTGCTGCCCAGAGGACATCACACATTTTGTACAGCATCAACCCTTCTACTGATGTAGCAGTTCAAGGCAGCCACTCTCTGTCTAGTCCATGTCTGTTATTCCTGCTCTAGGGATGAGTGAGTGAAAAAACGAGCCTTACTTGTGACACAGTTCAATGCCACAACGACATCAGGCTCTGCCCAGAACCATAAGATTTAATGCAGCATTTCACAATCTCAGATGATTTTTAAGTGAAGCTTACAAGAGAGAAAGGCTGATGAATATTTACTCAGGAGTTTGTTCATGATTTGGCTGAGGATATGCTTCCAGAAGCCTGTGACTGGTGCTCTGCACTCTTGTTCATCAATGCACGGAGTGTTGTGCATGGTTATCGAGTAACCTCCGTTTCAGAGGAAGGGTGTGCAAGTTCAACAAAACATTGTTGTCCAAAGGAGCCTGCGGTGAAGGAGATCTCTAAAGAGCTATTAATCGAGCTAAAAAGAAAACCTTGTGAGAACACTTTAGCTTTCATAAGTTTTGTGCCCTGGGGAGATCTGTAAAGAGGGAGCCGAAAGATAAAGAAACATACTCATATTTGCCTGTTTGTTTGCCTTGGTGTCAGTTATCTGGTACTTGATAAATGCAGAAATTGTGTTCACTTAACTGCTAGGATGATGAAATTTTCTTTCTTCATCTGCTGTGGTTCTGGCAAGACATAAAGAATAACAAAAACCAAGTTATTAGGAAACTCAATGGCTGAACCCTGGAATTTCAGAGTTGTGCTCAGGTTTAACTGACCTCTCTCAATGAGAACAGCACTCACTGCCTTCATATTTTAGGCTTAGGTCAGGTACCAAATTCCTGAATAAATGTGCAAACCTTCCCAAAGTCTTGAGTTTTCTGTATTGAGGCTTTCATCTCCCTTCCAGAGAGATTAGAAATGGTACTGGAACAACTCATTTCTGGAATCCAGGACGAGAGAGAGTATCACAAATCACTCCAACCCAGGTTCAGATCCAGAAATAAGTGAAGAGTACTGAAGAGTGCTCAGTTATTCTGCTATTTTTTCCTCTAGGAGAAAAGTAGTCATTCATATATCTGGACAAACTTGCCTTGCTTCATTTCCAACCTAAATGAACACTTTGCTCTCAGTTTGGCTTCAGTACACAAGAGTGAAAATGAGAAAAGAGTCCAACAACACATTAATAGATTCCAGAAATTCTGTACAATGTCAATAAAGAAGTCACTGACCTATTCGAAAAAATTTGAAGCATTTGCAAGATATCATGAAGTTAAATAAATTGTTCCTCTTATGGCTCATAAAAGAAGCCCTATGAAATGTAGAAAGGATTCCAATTATTATCTTATCAGAAAGAAAATAATAATTGATTTATATTTAAGCTATATTACAGTAATTTATTAGAAAGATTGTTTCACTTGTAACCAAATAACTTGATTTGTAGCATGTCATTTCTCATGAGAGTAAATTTCAAGCAAACAGAAAATCCTCTTTTGCTAAAAGATTTCATGGTCTTTTGTATAAATATTCTACAAATTCTCATGGTTCTGCAAGCCCTAAGTGAAAGACATTTTTTTCAGAAAAAGTCAGGAACAAGTCTAACAAAATTAGTAAAATACTGATAGGTCTAATAGGAGACATCTAATTAATAGTAAGTCAAAAGTCACCTTTGGATTAGATGGGGGAAAAAACTTTTTCCTACATTCTAAAAGAGAAATTTAGGTGTCTTGTCCAAAGTCACCTCTAACACAGGCAGCAGACAAGTGGTAGGAATTTGAATTTTGGACAAATGCTCTTCCAGGGACACCTGGACAGCACATAAACTCTAATTTTCTCTGGTGGAGTTGAGTCTCTGGTGTTTTTGCTCTTCAGCTGTAAAATTGAGGTATCTACTGTATTTTCCATCCTCCCCAGAATGTTGTGAGACTTACTCAGAATAAAACTTTCAGCAGCTGGCTCTGGGGAGTGGGGGGTTGTCTGAGATGTTAGTTTGCATTGCAGTTATTGGGAATGGCATCCACTTGTTTGTCTGATAGCTACAGGGATTGATTTCTATGCAAGTCCTAAGAAAAGAATTTGAGAATGTCAGGTTTCCATTTCCCATTACCTTGTTTCCTTTCTCAAAGGCTGCTTTTTTGGGTTTACAGAATGAGATTAGTTATCACCAACTATGGATATCATTATTTATTCAGCTTGTCAAGATGGATTTTTTTATTGCCTAGAAGGGAGTGCCTGCTATTTCCATTTTCCTGAGAAAAATGGGAGTTCAGACATGTATCTGGGAGCAGCCTATAGTGATGACACATGAGATCACAGACCTCTGACCACACCAGAAGTTTCAAAGAGAATTTAAACACCTTAAACATTGTGGTGGGCTTGGTCACACCTTCCCAGCAAGGTCATTTTATGCTGGTTCCGGTAACTGAATTTAGTTCTCCAGAGTCTAAGTGTTGCTGCTGTGGTGGCACCTTCCTTTATTTCATTGTTTCATCTTCACCAAGCAAGAGTAAATGACAGCCATCTGATGAGGGTTAGCAATTCTTGTTTAAGAATATGTTAACTACAGAGCCCCAAATGTACAATCTCTTGTTGTGTTGATTCATCCAAACACCTAATTTGGTTTTCATTCCCACCCACCTCAGTTTAAGACCCAGTGCTATGTAAGTGATAGAAAGACGCAGGCATCTAAGTGTGATTTCTGGGGAATAAACTCCTGAATTAACAACTTGGTCTTCAAAGAGTCTAGGAAAAGGAAAACAAGGTTATTCTGAAAAACACTACTGTTTATTATGTCCCTGGAGATCATTATCATTCCAGAATGGCTGCAGACCTCACAAACACTGGAGAACATAGGAAATCTTGTGTTTTATCATGAATATTTTTTTAAATTCACTTTAAAATAATAAAAAAATCCAGCCTCCACTGAATTCCTGTACATTCAAAGGCAAAATGCAAATATTCCCCTAGAGAACAGTCTACTGGGCGTCTGTGGAAGAAGAGAAAATTAAATTCAGGTGAATATATAATAAAAAAAACCTCCTGTCATGTAACTGCATTATTATAATTCATCTCTAACCTCTTGCTGAATTCTTAATGATGACAAAACGAATTTGTGGCAGTGGAATTAATGCTGAAATATCACACTTCAGCACAGCCTTTTTTTCATTCTCTGGACTTTCATTCTCTTCCTCTCTTTTCTGAAAGACTTTTCCACCTCTGCTCTCTCAGTTTATAATCAGATGTATTGTGGGGGTTTCTAAGATCTTCTTCCAGCTCTTCTTTTCTGGGGGGGATTTGTTTGTTTGTTTGTTTGGGGTTTTTTGGAAGGGAATAAACCTGTCATTAGAGAGCTGTTGAGGGCCCCCTTTTGTCTCTGGGACTGTTTCTGCACTGAAATCTCTTGGACCAGGACTGACACTGCTCAAAGCCTTTTCCTTTGTGTAGGCAACAATTCTAATCAGTGCCATTTCTGATTTAGATAATTCATCCTCTGATTTTGTTAGAAATTGATACACTCATTTGCTAAATAGCCTCAAAAATTAGGTTTGTGTTGTCCTGAAAAAGTATCTTCCTGGTCTTGGTATAAGTCTAAAACCAATCAATTTTTTATCCCTTATCTAAGTACCTCAGAATTCAGTGTAGCTATGAATTCAGTGTAGCTATTCCCTCACGTGCAGTGAGGTTGCAAATGTATTTTTGATTCCACTCATAGGTGAACAACCAGGAAGGGATTTGCCCAGGGCTATACAGACACTTCATGGAGAGCAGGGACTTGAACCAGCTTTCCCACATTCCTTCTCTGGTTCAGTAAGAGACCAAGACAATTTCCATCAGTAGACACCACAGGGTTCTTTGCCTCACCTGGTCTCACATTTCCCAGCACAGCAGTCAGGTACAATATTTTCTGCAAGATCATTTCACTTTCCTAGTGTTCCCATCTACCTATTTTCCTATGGGCATGCTCACTGTTCCCCTAAGAAAATGCTGGCAGGAGGAATTGTGATTTTACCAACAGTCCAAGATCTCCAGATTTAGCAGCAGCACTGTCAGACTGGCTCTTCTGGTGTGGCCTTTCTGCAGATATGCTATGTTTCTTCTTCACCAGGTTGCTGGTTTATATATAAATCCTTTTTTTTTTTTTTCTGGATTTTCCTCTTTAGAAATATGCAAGAGCTGCTCTGTCCATTTCAAGACCATAGGAATGATAAGTTACTTTTTGCCATCTCTGAAATATCTCCACTGGGCAAATCCAGAAGCTCTTTAAATCTTGTAATTCCTGGGTATAAGCAATACTCTAAATTGCAGAAACTCTGCTAGCTTTAAAATGCAACCAATTTTTCCAGTGAAGCCCAGTGACTCTCAAACTTAATAGGAAGAATAGAGGAAAAAAAATAGGTGATTCAATAATTCTGTATCTTCACTGCACTGGTAAATTCTAAAAAAACGCTACTCAGGAGAGAAGAAAAAGGTTTTGAGGGATTCTAGGAATCTTTCTCATGTCTGTATGTGCAAGTCACATTAGAGTAAAACTAATTTGATTTATTTTCACATCACTGCTAGTGATAATTTCAGTCTGAGATTAACACCTGTATGTCAGCAGAAAATGTGGGCATGTGTGAGGGGGAGGACAGAACAGCAGTAACACTGTACATCTCTTTATTAATTATCTGATAAAAGACTGCTGGTGAAAAAAATATGTTACATGATCCTGATGTTCAATGTCCTTTAGTGTATGAGCAGTTTTGCTAAGGCTTCTTGGTTCAGTATTTTTAGAACTGTTTAGTATGTTTTGATCTGTTCTTGGTATTTTCCTACTTAAATCTAACATGCATCATAGTTCACAAGATCCCTCTGTGCTCAGGCCCACAAAGATGGCAGAATCTTTAAGGGCACTGGTTTTACAACTGGCACCTATATCCTGTATAAGAAATAATATTCAGGAGAAAGTTTTCTGAGGTGATCACACAGGAATAGCAGAAATTAGATTGGCTGCTGCTGAAAAACCACAGCATTCCCTCAATAAAATGTAACGATAGGTAGTGCTCATCCTATGAGTGAGACGTTTTATACCAACACATCTTTCTGGAAAACACTGAGTTTTCAGTCAGTTCAACACTCATGTCAATCCCCAGATGTATCTCCCAAATGGGCATCGTGTGGCCAGTGCCAGTATGAGGTCTGCAGCTCTTCTGCCCTGCTGAGCCTCATCCAGAGGCTGGTGGATGCTGTCACCTCATTGATGCATCAGACATGCAGGGCCTCGCTCGTGTCTCCAACCACAGGCGACTCCGTGTCTCTGTGCCTCTGAGAAATGATGTGCCAGAGTGCTCCTCTGGAAACAGCTGTGACTTCCCAGGGAGAAGCATCCACAGAGAGCTAAGGAAGGTTTCTGGGCAGCAGCCAAGCTAATTCCTGCTCTCATTTCCACCAAAATAAACCCAAAACTGTGTGACAGAAGCAGAGAAGCACATCAGCACCTCAAAGCTGACAAAACTGAGATCCCTCTGCATCTGCACACAGCAGCACCTTCCCTGTGGACACAGGCATGCACTGCCTGGGACACACTTGGCCCAGGGTTTGTGGAGTTTGTCCTCAATCCCCCTCTAGACAAGCTCTCCTTGCAATTCCAAAAACGTAGTTCAGTAGCACAGCACAGCTTGGCTGATGACGAGGGGACACAGAGCAACTTTGGAAACACAAACTGGCACGGGGAGAGTCTTTTTGGCTTCGGAAGGACAGCGCACACGTTGGGAGCCAGAATGTGTAAAGACTTTTGTTCACAAACAGAAATCCCTTGTGCTGACAGGCTCTGAACAAGACTGGCACTCTTGTGAACGCAATATGAAAGTTGCCTTGTGCTGGGCTTAAACGAGTGAACAGTTAGCAGCAAAGAATTGACTCATAAAATTTAGAAGGACAGTACCCCAATATTAAAAATAAATAAATAAATAGAATTGACAGTGAATGCTCTGCTGTTTTGACTTTGTTCTCTCTCTAAAATCATTAAATATCTCTAAATTCACAGAGAATACGCTTCAGCCCAAGAGCAGTTCATGGTCTGTCGAGAATATCCCCTCTTCAAGGTGTGATACTCAGTCTGTGTAGTGTGACCCACATCTGTGACTGTTGTCTATTTGCATCTCTGGAGCAATGAACTGCTCTTTGCAGCAGCAGCACTCTTCCTCCACCTTACCCAAGGCTATGCAAAGTTAGTAAGGTCAGATCTCTGTGCCAAGTCACAGAGGAATTCTCAGCCAAATTTGTCTTGCCCTGTCACAGATACATCATAATGTCAGAGACACAAGTTCTGCTGGCAAAATTGTTATCTTCTTGATGGAGGGTTCTTCACTAACAAGCAAGAAAATGGAATGTCCACATGGACATTCTCTCCTGGCCCCAGCTCTCCCATCTGAGGCAGGATTGTCTTCCCTTGGACAAGGTGCTGTTCCCATAAACTGGAGATGGGTCACAAACAGACCAAGTAACTCTCTTACATGCCTTCAATGCTGCTATAGAGGAAAGAGGCTGAAGTCAGATGATGCTGAAATTTCTGTTTCTGATCAAAGCCCTGTATTTTACAGGGCACCTTTTTTTTTTTTTTTAATTTCTCCTCAAATTAATTTCAGATCAGTTTCAAAAAAAAAAAAAGAATTACTCAAATGTCACTTTATTCTGTGAACATTCATATGTTCCAGCTTCTCCAGACCAAGCATTCTCCAAAGAGGTCATAAGCACAGACATAATAAAATCCTAAGTTTATTTCTAACACTTTCCCCTCACTTCAGGAAGATGCAAGGCTTGGCTCTGCATTACTGCTGTTGGTTTCACTGCAATGGTTTAGTTCCCATACCCTGTTGTCTTAATTATCTGGAATGGAGCTAATTATTTCTGGATAAGTCAATTTATGTCATTTGACTAACACTGAGAACAGAAGAAGAGTGAGCCAAGCCTAAAAATTACTGGATTAAAAATTATGAGACTCAAATTTTTAAAAAAGTAATTAGATTTTTTTCCTTTGCTAGAACTGAGTTCCACATTTTCCCTCAGTTTCAAGCTTTCTGCAGTGACAAGAAACTTCTTGCTGTCTCAAAGATCAGTGCCTTGTTGCTTTGCAGGGCTCATGCTGTGTAAGCACCAGCATTTACAAAAGCCCCAGCGTAATGTGGGGACCTAGGAGGGCTCAATGGCAAGGAAAGCAGAAGGTGCACATGATCCAAGTCTATTTGAGAGCAGTTTGGGACTAACAAACACCCTTGAGTGGTGTCCCTTGCATGCCTCAAGCCCTGTGTGTGCTGCCATCAGCTGTGTGGGACCCAGGATTTAGAGGTTTGGTGTTGTATTTCTTACATACCTGTTACTGGACTGTGGGTCCTACAATCACAAAATCATAGAATGGTTTGGGTTCAAAGGGATCGTAAAGATCACCTTGTTCCAACCCCTCTGCCATGGGCAGGGACACTTCCACTATCCCAGGTTGCCCAAAGCCCCATCCAACTGGCCTTGGACTTCTAGCAATGGGGCAGCCAAAGCTTATTCCAGTGCCTCATCACCTTCACAGTAAAGAATTTCCTCCTAATATCTAACGTAAATTTCCCCACTTTTAATTCGTGTCCTTTACTCCTTGTCCTGTCACTATAGTTGCTGAGAAGGAGTCCCTCTCCAGCTTCCCTGTGGGCCCTGTTCAGACACTGGAAGGCTACTCTGAGGTCTCCACACAAGCCCCCTTCTCCAGACTGAGCTACCTCCCCTTTCTCAGCCTGTGTTCACACCTCACACCAGGCTGTGACCATTGAGAAGCCCCAGGGTGGGGGAGTGGAAGTAGTTCTGTGGGAATTTCAAGACCACTGCCAAGCCTGTCAGATCCAAGCCTGAGCCCAGGTGAGGAAGCTTCAGGTCTTCAAAAGAATATTTTTTACCTGCTTTCCTCTCTGCCACACAATGTGAAGTAGCATCTGTTCCCCACTTGCAGGACATGGCTTCAAATGGGCCTCTTTCTTTCCCTTTTTCCATACTTACGATCCTTTCTTCATTTCTTTATTCAGTCTCTATCTCAGCTGCATGAGGGAGTCTATGCAAAACCATCTGAGAGTGAATGGGAAGGACCCTTCCACTGAATATGTGGTTAGGACTCACAAGCACATGCATTTTCCATCAGCACTGAAAGGATTAATTGAAATGTTGAGCCAGACTGTAATTATTTTACCAAACAGTGAAACGCTATTCAGCCCTCACTTCTCAACTGCTACTGATGCAATCAAGGCCAAACGGAGCCAAGATATAAAATTACTGCTGCAGTCCAGCATTTTAAAAGCAATTAAAAGTGAGAGGTGCCCATAATTACAGAGTAAGAAAGAGAGTTTTCATTAAACAAATGGGTGCAATGCTCGCTCTAAAACATTGCTTCCCAGCAAAACAAAACATACAGGGCTGGACTCACTTTTGACTTTCCAGAATGAATCCATTCACTTGAGAAGAGTTACTCCAGATTTATTCAGTGAGATCAGAATCACACCTGCACAATGGGAGACGTTAGAGGTGCTTTTCTTTGCTTTGTATTACTTTCCTGTAAGTGTATTTTTGTCTCATCCTTTTCACAGTTCAAATACAGGGAAAACAATAAAAGTCCCAAAGAAGAAACTCAACTGGGTTGAGAAGCAGGAAGTGAAAATGTTCTTCATGTTTATTCTTGCCATAGGAATAAATGGGACTTGGTTCAGTGCACAGTTCTGTCAGAGCATGTTGTGTTTGCTTCTCCTTAGGCTGGTGAAGCTTCACTGACTGCCATGAAATCACCTCTACAGTGAGCAAATAGAAACTGGCTGATGCTCAGAGGGGACAGCAGTTATCTGGGACTGCTGAGTGATCTGCTCTCTCAGACCTGCACTCAGTGATCCTCACCCTTATGCTATCAGTGAGGAACCCTGCACGTTTATCACTATGAATCTGCCTCCTCTAGTCAGTGGAGGTGAAGGATGTTTCCCCTGTTTGCATTACATGCTCTTATTTATCAACCATCTCCACAAATTTTTGTTCCTTAATACACTTGGAACTTCCAAAAAAATTCAACCACCTTTGCTGAAATTTTCCATGTTTAATTTCTGACCAAAGGTGAGCCTGGATTCTTTGAAAAGCCATAGGAAAATTCCATTGGCTGCTTGTGAACTGAAAAGAAGTGCCAAAACAAAGAAACACTTCCCCCATTTGAGACAGCTTCTAGCCACATGTCATTAGGGAGTGAAACACCAACCACACAATATAAAGGAGCTGCACACGAAGCTTATGAAGGTCTCACCCCACCATTCAACAGGCAATAGAGCTACACCTGGACTTGCACAAGCAATGGCAGCTTGGAAACCATATGATTCAGTTGATTTTGCATCCAACCCAAATCCTGCAGAAACCTACAGCACCCTTCCATCCATCTGACAACAACTCAGCTGGACCTGAATATCAGCAATAATGTGGTAAAATGTAGGGCTTCTGTCTGAATATTGTCTGTTTTGTTGCTAGTTGGATCACCCCAAAAGGCTTCCTGCATACCCCTCTGCCTTGTATCCACCTTTTTGTCACCAAAGCAAATATTTTTCCTAACAACTGTCCTGGTTCTAGCCTGAATTGCCAAAAATTACCTTCTGACTCTGAAGAGAAGACATGCCCAGTAATTTTCTACCTTTTATGGCCAACACAGAAGTAACTAGTCTCCTTCCAAAAGAACTAAACCCTGGGATAAAAAAAGTCTTTGTAGATTTTCATAGTAGGAGGAGTGGGGACTATTCCATCATTGAAGAGATCTTGAAAGTTTGGTCTTCTTTTGCTCTGAATGAAAATGAAGTTGCAGAAAGCTCCTTGATCCAATAATGGAAAGCTCTCCTGAATGCAATTGCCTGCATAACTTTGCTTTGGAAAGTGTAAAGCAGGCCAACCTTTCCTGCTATTTAATTTTCATTTTTCTTTCTTTCACTCTCATTTCTGTTTCTTTCTGCCCATTGTGATAGTATCCTTAAGCTTTGGGGATTTTTTTTTTTTCTTATGCTTCCTCTCTGTACTAGTGCCATCTGACTCACTGGGTACAGAGTGGAGTTGTTCAGCCCTCAGAAGGAGCTCTCTGGGGTAGGACTGGAACACGTTAGGGAAGTTTATTATGGCCCCTGTCTTGGCTGACACACTGGGATTGAAGTAGGTGCCTCCAGAGCTAAAAGCCCAGGTTGTTGCAGGCTGGGGTTCAGAGCCAGGCTGCGAGCTAGGAGCTGTAACAGCCCCGATCCTCTGAGGATTAGCACAGAGGGGAACTTGTGAATGGTCCATGTGATATCTGTTCAGGAGGTAAACAGAGGATTTTAGTCTCCTGGGCTGTCAAACCAACTCCTTTGACAAGCTCTAAATTCACTTAAAGCCAT
Organism: Cettia cetti; assembly: GCA_013401135.1. NCBI lineage: Eukaryota > Metazoa > Chordata > Aves > Passeriformes > Sylviidae > Cettia > Cettia cetti. The sequence goes on along the minus strand of VZUI01064438.1, from coordinate 74,283 downwards.
GTAATTTGAACATGCTGTGGGGTCCAAGTCTACTTCACCCTTGATACTGCGTAAATGGGCCCATTAAGGTTTAGCCAAGTTTTGTGTGGTTTGTTCGTAAACAGTCACCGTGACGCCTACTTGGGAGATAAGCCCTCCCCTGACAGAGCACAATAGGGGCTGCTCACAGGATGAGAATCCATGGCTTTAAAATCATCAGAGGGGGAAAAAAGAGCAAAAAAATACCCGTGCCCAAAAAACATCATTAAACTTTAGCAACTTTGCCATCCCAGATAAAGACTATGATTTTGTCAGCACTTGCATCATAAGCACAGTCTTTTATAAATCAAACATGAACTTTTACTGTGGGACAGAGCTTTGCATACAACTCGTCATCTATGAGAGAAACATTTTTTTTTCTTTCTAAAGTTAAGAAATTTAAACATCATGTAGATATCTCTAAGTGTCAGGATGTTTCAGGAGGAGAAAATTGCATGCAGAAAACTATCATATTGCACTTGCATTTGATTTGAGGTTTTGGGAGTTTTTTTGTGAAGTCATTGCAGCATCAATGCAGTCTCAGCCCTCAGATTGTTCTCACAATTCTTCTCTGAACCAGCATCAAACAGCACTTGGCAATCATAGGAACCAGATGCAGTCTTCCATAACACTGAGTGTGAGTCTCAAACAGGATGATTTGGCAAATCTGTTCCAAACTTCAACAAGAAGCACAAGCTGAACACTGTCACCTAAATATTTCTGGAAAAAAATCTGCCTTTTTGATTGGAACCATACCAACTTCTTCAAATCAACATCTATGGTTATCTTAAAGATTTTTTTTAAGATTCTCCAGTGGCATCTCTGGGTAAGAACCCAAATTATTGCCACAGGTAGGAAAAATCAGTTAAGGAGAAAGAAACAGGAAGCTAAGTAGCCCAGAGATGCTGATTGAAGCCACAGGGAACATAAGGTTGCAAAGGATCAGTATTCATCTGAATTGTTCTCAAACATCTTAGAAGAGAGTATGGTTAAAAAAAAAAAATGCTGAGAAATTGGACAGATATGAATTCACTGTTGGTCTTGCTTGCTGCCCCCAGTGTGACACAGTAGGACATCAGGAGAACATGCACACAACTGGGCAGGGTTAGAACACTCCTGAGGGCACTGGAGGCAGAGAAACCACAGAGCACCAAGCCTCCTAGCAGGGTCACAAACCATGTTCTTCCACACCTACAGCCCTAGGTTAGAGCCAAGTCCTGGCAATTTGAGCATGGCTGGCTGAGAGCACAGGCAGTCAAAGCAAGGTCCTCTCGCAGCAGACTGCTCCTTGTCCAAAGAGAGCTGGCCAGATTGTGTCATGGCTATCTGCTATCACTGGCAATATTTGTTTTATCAGTTTTGTGCCTTAGTCGTCTCTATGACATGTAATAAGTTTGCAGTGACGGGTTAACCCTCTTTTTGCTCATATTATCCTTTAAGGGGCTGTGCTTGCAGTAGGCCCAGTGAAGTAGTTTGGATGTTGATACATTACCACCCTGAAGGCCAGTGAAAGGCTCCCACTGACTGCTGCAGGGCAGATTCCCCACTGTTTTTTAAGAAGAAAGCCTGTAAAAACAACTGGGAAGCAGCCCAGAACCCTTCCTGGAGCTGGGTTCAATCTCACTTCTCAGGACTCCTAAAGCCAACTCCCACTTTTCTGGTCCACACTTCATTCCCTGAGCCTCTGCAGCTTCCCAAGTCCCTCATCACTCTTCTCCTTCAGGTTTTCTGAGTGCACACAAACCTTCTGGATCATTCCACAGTGTTTAGGCTTAGTAGCATCCCTTTGCATTGTGGGCTGGATGAGATGAAAGCCTTTATAACAGCTGGAAAGGAGGAAACATCACCCTGCAAAACCAGCAGCCACCCAAGCACCAAAGCTGCTGGCTCTCCAGGTGTGTCTTGGCTCCACTCAGGCACATTTGCTGGCCCTCCTTAGCCCCTTGGTGTTTCTTGAATATTTTTCTATATACCTGATGCTCTGTCCCTTGCCTAAGCTTCCCCCTCTTCACTTGTCTCAGATTTTTCCTCCGTGTGGAAAGGACTGTTCCTCTTACATGGTGAGACTTCAGGGAAAGTGAATGAAGAGAAGAGAGCACTTAGAGCCCAGACATTGAAAGGCTTCTTACACAAAACACAAAAGAGCTTTTCTTCTCATCAGTGTTTTCAAGAGACAAAAGAAAACACATTTTCTGAAGTGTTCCTTGGAGATACTTTGTTTTGAAGTGGTTAAAGAATTTTGAATGTGAGATAAGGGGGAGACACTGGCATGGAGCGAGGATAACAGCTTGTTCCTCCAAGGGCTAGGATTAAATTGCAGGGAATGCTGGCACTCAGCCCAAGCTCAGCTTTCCCGGCCCCAACACTTGCTTGAAAAGGTAGAACTTGAAACATGTGCTTTGCACTCTCTTCTTATCATCACCCTCCCTGCTTCAACCATTGTTCATGTGCTCTGACACTCACAAAGCCTGCATCTAGGTTTTGCTCAAGACAGCATTGATAAGCCAGATGATGAATGTGGAAAACTCCTCCCTGAGAGGGTTTGATTTGGGCTGCACTTGAAGTTGCTGGCAAAGGACTCTCCTGTTGTTTTTTGTTGGTCTATACCCATCATCAGGACAGTCCCATTCTGCAAAAGGCTGCACAATGTGGAGCAGAGATGCTCCACTTACAGGTGACTCATTATCAGGCTGACAGTACTTATTGCTGGATTATATCAGCTCTTGTTTTGACATGATGAAACTCAGGATCTCTTCCATGTGCAGTTTGCACTCTGTTTCCTTACCTGCTTCTGCTCTTTTTTTTTTCAGCAGCAGAGACTTGCTTGCAGACATTTCAAGCTTAACATTATTCAAGCCAGAAACTGTGCAAATCACTCACGAAGTCCTCCCCCATCAGTTTGCAGGCATTGATGACAGATATGAGATGTTTCACCTATCTAACCCTCAACACACATGTTCTCACAGCAGATGGGTGAGTGGGGATTTTCATGTTCTCAAAGGCAGCATGCAGTGGCAAACTGGTCAGGTCTGTGAAACAGAAAATACTGCAAGGTCCTTTTTGTGTGCTGACAGAGAGTGTCAAGACCTGTGTTTGCCTACATCCATTTATCATGTCTTGGTATGTTCAAAAATGTTGTTGTTCTTCATTAACTCTTTCATCTGTAAAAAGCCAGAATCTTCATGCTGTCTTTGCAACCACATTCCTGGGTCTTCCAGGTTAATTGATTAATGAAGTGGAGCTGCTGGTATCTGTGGAAGAGAGGGCATCTTGATTTAATGTAGATACCACAATGATGGTCACTGGAGACCTGATGTAAACACAGGGGCCTGGTATGCAAAAAGAAAGATAGACCCCTGAGAGCCCTATGTGCTAAATAGCAAGGCAGAGTAGCATTTTACTCTTTTAAAATAAAAGAGAAGAGGTGGGAGCTGATGGAAATGAGGGCAGGAAACACACATTGACTAGTCTGAGGTGAACAAGTTAGCAGTGGGACACCTAAGAGCCAGGACCCAGCATGTGTCCTAGCCACAAAAAAAAAAAAAAAAAAAAAAAAAATTAAAAAAAAAAATCATTTTTAGGTGCGTATGTCTTGTTAAGTATGTGAGCTATGTCTTGTTAAGTATGTGAACTATGTGTCTATCCCTGGCTTACTCAATATCTCCTGGTGAGAAATGAAGAACAGTCCCATCCCTAACTGGACAGAAGGCAGGGACACATGCTGAGCCATAAAGCTCCCTGCTGGCTCCTAAACCCAGCCCCTGTAAGCAGGTATGCTTTGTGCTGCTCCCTATCTCAGTCTCCAAGGGCAATTTTGGCATGTACTAGCATGGTTGGGTTGCAGGTGATTCTGTGTTCATCACTCTCCAGTGCCCAATCATAAAAGGTCCCAGTTCCAACACAGCTAAGCACAAACATTATAACTGCAAGGGTTAGGACTCCCCTGGGGATCAAAGAGAGTCATAAACCCCACTTCCCAGTTAGGCTACAGAAACATACTGGCTCTCTTCTGGGACAAAAAATCAGTGCCATCAAAATCAGTTTTAACCTTGATCTTCTTATGATTTCAAAGGACACTGCTGTGTGGTTTGTGCTGTGTCAGTTTCATTTGTTTTAGTATTTTGGGAGACAAAATACAGATTTTAGCCTATATATCTTAAGTAGTTGTATCATAGAGTTTGGCCTGTGTTGTCTCTGACATATTGTATACATGCAGCTTTATTTAAGTTACAGCTGGGATATAGGAACATATGTCATCTATCAAAGATTGGAGAGGGAAACACATGAGTTGGTGCATTTTTGTATAACTTGCTGTCATCACATTCATGTAAAAAGAATTAAGTCTCAAACAAAAAAACTTGTTGCTCCATCTGACCATGGAAATCTTCTTCCTTTAACCTTATGGCCTGCATGGTTGAGTAACTGTATGGAAAGTTAAGTGGGTAGTAAAGAGATCAAAAGAACTCCATCCGTTATAAATTATTGGAGTCTCTTGTGCTTCAAAAAAAAAAAAAAACCAAAAAAAACCAGAGTCAGGTTCTGTTTGTGTTCCTGTGGGTTGTTGTTGTTTTAACCTGTTAGTATTTGTTTCTTTAACTTCTTATTTTGATGCTGACTATAACCCATCAGCCAAAGCCTAAAAACAAATCATAAAAACAGGGACTGTAAGCTCTGTGGAGTTAGGACACTCCATGTTCAGCTCTTGTTCAAGGATATAAGTAAGTTAGTGATTTAGGGCCCTTTCATGGATTGACAAATCTTTAGGGACCAAAGTCCCTAGGGAAAATGTTTTGTGTCTATTGCAACTTTGTAGGGGTATCAGATTCCCACTTCCCCAGGTAACACAGGTGATACAGGGGGTGGGAGAGCTTGTGGAGGTCAGAGCACACCTTTGCAGGATGGATGAAATTCCACCTAAATGGAGACAGTGTCTGAAATGCATTGTTTTGGTAAAATAACTTCTCAACAAAAGCTCAAGATCCAAATACTGGCTACAGCTCACTTTAGCCCCTCTCAGACAGCAAAGGCAGCTGGACTTTGAAACACTGAATCTAGGCTTGGATAGCCTTTGTTCCTCATGCCACATTAGCAAAGTCAGTGAGGCATAAAGGAAAGACATGAAAAATGTATTTATCTTTTGCATATCTCACCTACAGATCTACAGATTGTCTTCCCCCATCCTCAGAATACAGAAGCTGACATTTTAAAGAAGACCCAGAGCTGATCTAATCCAACATCTTGACTCTGACAGTAGCCAGTGGCAAATACTTGAGATAACTGCATTAAATCATGACTGCAGGCAAACTTTAAATAATCTTCTCTCTCAGAATACTCGTTTTGCATTGAAATAGTTAAGGAATGACTTCATCTCTTAACAGGGAGTACTAACCCTCCAAATTTACTTGCTGTTAGGAAGTGTAACTTACACCCAGGTATCTTCAATATTGTTGGGAATATACATTCTGAATATGGCTAAGCCCCTCCCTGCAGCAGTGAGTGCCTTATGACTTTACCTATGAGGAGATGATATTTCATTTTAGTTAGAGGCCAGTTCCTCTGAAAGCCATGGTGCTTTTGCATTGTAAGTTTGGAGAAACACTTTAGGATGCCTCCCAAAAACTTATTTCTATCACATTTTCTGGTATTTACCTCCTATCTTTTTTGATACAAGGGGCTTATCTGGGCCCCTTCAGCTTGAGGAGCTGCGTCCTTGGGTCCATTCCTCCCAGCAGCAAAGGCTCATACACATCTCAGCCAACTTCAGGAAGCTGACCTGAGGTGATATCTTCAGAGGACAACTGAGATGTGATGGTCAAGACCCTGAAAGTGCCACTCTTTCTCTGAAGGGAAAGCTGAGGTTCCCAGTGCTTAATGCCTTGAGTCAAGGGCAGTCAAGGCATCTCCATCATGAGTCTGCTTTCAACCACTCTGACCTGCAATTCACCTACATGTCCTCTTCTGATTCTTATCTGGATTTAGTAAAACACCATGTCAAACCACACTCTAAGAGTAAGAATCTTTCAAAAGGTGACAAGACTTACAAACACGCAATAAACCAATTACAGATAGCATTCAGATTTGGCTTTAAAATACTCAACAAGTAACACCAGCTGAGGTTTGTCTTCACAGCCTTCTCGTGTCCTGAATTTCAGCATGTGCCAGATCATGTCTTTCCCTTTCCAAGCTGCTGGGTGGAAAGAGAACTGTCACACTGTTCCCTATTAACACCACCACTGCTCTGCTCCTCACACCCAGACTTTTTCACAGAGACCCAATTCCTTGCAAGAGCTGTAGGTGAGTTTCTAAGACGTAAATTTTCCTGGAAGCTTTTTCCCTACTCATAAACAACATTTCCCACAGGCCTATCTGTAACTCAGTCTCTGAAAAGACTTTACATGGATGCCACATATCTCCACAGGCTTGCTCCTGCCCTGAGCTTGATTCTGTTCATCTGCTGCAAATAACATCATTCCATTTGTATGCATGACTCTTCAGCCAAAGCCTTAATCTGAACTATGTGTGCTGGTTCTGAAGAGCTTCCCACTCCATTTCAGCACATTGATTTAAATGTCCTTGTGTGGAAAATGCTGTAAAACCCATATGGACCGATTTTGCCATCACAGCATTGTTCCAGTTATCCCACTGTGAAATGCTGCCAGATCAGGAGAGCCGTGTTTTACTGTTCCTCATCCTACAGCAACTGACAGCACTGCACAGTCCCATGGTTCATGGTTAACTTTATCTATGGCTGTTAAAATTATGGATACTATCAAAAGGCAGGAAGGAAAGAATGGAAAATCTTACTTCCACAGGGCTGTGGTCAACTGAGTGTTGAAACTGGCATAGCTGACGTTAGAAAGAGCCGGAGTGAGGCAGCATTTAAGTAGGAATTAAGAAAAATGATGAGCTATGAGGATAACCCAGGCCTGTTAAGTGTCCTGCAGTCCAGGTTGGGAGGCAGAGTTCCTCACAGCCTTAGAAGGGCATCAGATGAGCTGCTCTGCTCTCCCAATGGAAATGATGCCATGGGCAGGGGTGATGTCTCTATCTGGCTTTGCCCATTTGCAGCTAATGTGAGACTTTTGGTAGATGAAGGCATTTTGAGAAAGAACCTCTCTGTTTTTCAGATGAGTCCTTGCAGTCCTTAACCTTGCTGGAGAAAGCAAGGTCTACAGCACAGAGTACTTTGAGACAAGGGCCATACAAAGCCATGTGAGCATGGCTGTTTATCACCCTCTGCACCCACACAGACCTCGGCGTGCTGTGTGCAGCTTTGTACCTGCACCCACCCCCAAAAGGTGCTTCCTCATGGCTTTTCATGTTCTAGTGAAATGTCTGGGCAAATGGTGAGAGATTATTTCCTTCAATTGTTGCCGCCATCCTCCACCACCCTCAAAATTATTCATTCTAAAGGAAATTTCAAAAAGCTTTTGTTTGAAAATTCCCTCCCTCTAATTGAGTGCATTGTACAGAGATCAAAGCACAGTTTTCAGTGGGTCTTGGTAGGCAGGAGTTTTCTGAACAGACTCCAAGCTTTTGGTGTAGAATGGGTCAAAATGACCTTTGCCTTTTCCCCCTCCCACATTCATAATTAGTGACTGTTAATTCACATTACCTAGCACCATCTAGACTTTACCTCTAGGCTGATTATTCTTACAGCTTTGCTGTTTTCCACAGAGTGGAAGAGTAAACATTGCTCCTAAATTGCACACCTTTGAATCTTGAAGCATGGATCTAGAAAGGAGAATATCCCACTCAAAGTCTTTTTTGTGGATACATTTCACCTCTACCAAGTTTCCACTTATGGGACAACAGTAGAGGGAAGCAGAGGAAATACTGAACCCACAGTAAACTACTGTTAAAGAGATCCAGATGCCACGTGTGGGTGAGTTTCCTAATCCAGAACTCTCATAGGTGGGCAAAGCAAATAATAACTCATTTTATAGCCCTAAACATGACAGAAATGTTCATAACAATGAAGAACAGGGACGGTTAAAGACCTAAAGAAGAATAATAAACAACCAAATTTTTCACATCATCCCTGGGGAAAACCTCCTCCCACACACAAGTGTCAGATGCTGGTCTTGGCTTGACTAATGCTAAAGCACTAAAAAAGGGAAGGAGATGGGCACTTCAGCATGGCTTCAAAGCTGCAGCTCATAGAAGGAGACATTCATCACCTGCAGGAAGTCCTGCATTTAGAAGGGCCAATGGGTTATCAGAGGAAAGCACTGGTGGAATGACTCCAGAGAGAAATATTTAATTGAAAAAAAGCAAAATAGACGAGCAGGGAAAGATAATGTGAGGATTTACTCATAAACAGACACATTTCACTGCTGCCAAATCAGCAATGTTACTAATGAGGGTTTAGAAAGACTCTTGCCAAATAAGTAATATTACAGTGTGTAAAAAAGCTCAGGTTTTCTAAATGCATGACTCTCCAGCCAAAACCAGCTGAATGCTTCCTCATTTAATACTCAGTAAATGTTTTATTTAAATGTCTCATAATGCTTCCAGTGTTTCTCGGGTACTGAAATGCAATATGTATCATTTAAATCCTGAAAATACCAGCACTTTGCAGGTTTGTTCAAGCTACCAAATATATCATATTGTCCAATGCTGCTATATTGGGACCATTTTGTGGAGAGACATAAGTCCAAAACAGTATTCATGTTACAGTAGTTTCCCAGTCTCAGACAATTTTTTTTTCCTAATTTTCAAAGTCTGCAACAATCCATCTGGAACTTTACATCCATGATCTTTTGGAAGAACAAGTTTTCTTTCTGGAAAGTTTGAAGTAGAAGTGGACAAGGCTTCTTTGAGACCTGGAGGTTCAACAAATGAGGTGTTTTCATTCTTGGAATAGTTGCCCAGTTTGTGTTTATTTTGGCTCATCTGATTGTACATGGCTGGAGCTACAGACAACCAGGCAGGATCAATGCTTTTCACCAGCTTTTAGTAATGTTGTTTAGGGACAAGGACTGGAGACCTGGCCCAACAGATGGAATTTAAAGAATGGGCCAGCATGCTTGGGTTTAAAGCTGAAAGTTTTAACATGAAAGATCATCAAGTCCAAGAGGCAACTAAAGTACATTTGCCTAAATGAATGAGGCTCTTCATATAGAGTACTGTGGGGGAATTTGAGAAGAAGGAGGACTGTCAAATTCATATTAAATGCAACATAATTTTTCCAGTGGTTCCCTTAGCCCTTTCTCCCTGGCAGAGCTATCTCCAGAGGCTGCAGGGAATGTCCTGCTGGGCTGCAGCTCCTCCCTTGGTGCCAGCTCCCATTCCCAGCAGTGAAGTTAAAGACCTGCCCCACCGCTGATCCTCAGCTACATCCACAACCCACCTTCGTTTTCTTGGACTTTATATCTAATTTCTTCACCTTATGACTCACTGGGGTCAAATAATTTTGGATGTTTCCAGCAACTGGAAGTCCATTTCCCTCCAACTATCCTTTGACTATCCAGCACTACACAGTTACAAAGATGTAACTAAGCTGAGGAAGTCCTTGACGTACAAATTGTTGAATCTTGTTTACACTTACCCTTTTCCTGTACCCTTTCCTAGGCACCTGCTACTGGCCAAGGTTTAAAATAGGATAGTGGGATACCAGGGTCTTTATAAAATCATTCCTATGTTCTTGAACTTTTATAATGCATTATTTCTGCTGTTTTATGATAAATATAAATCTGTGTAAGTGATGAGACTGTATTACTTTCAGAAAAAGGATGTTTCTTCTTTTAGATGGAGCACTGATCTGTGTGTGTTTATAAACTATCCTTTCTGTCTCATCCACCAAGGAGGTGAATTTAGGACTGTCAGCCCAGTAGAAGGTGTGGCTGCAGCCATGGTAGCTCAGTCCAGGCAGAAGGCTCACAGCAGCACTGGCAAATGGTGGTGCTGGGTTCAGCAACGAACTGTCAGTGAAGATCATGGTCCCAGGAGAGTTGTCACCAAAGCTCTTGCCCCGGGGTCTTTGCTGCTACTGCCAGTTGCTCCAAACATTTACCCTCTGATTCCACATTCTGCTGGAAATTTAAGCCTGGTTTTAAAGACTGAAGCCTTTCCAAACGTGACACCCAGTGTGAGCTCAAACCAAGGACATCCAAATGGCCAAAGCTGTTCTACACTTCTACACACAACTTGATTTCTCTCCTGTAACCTTAATTCAACCCAGAGACATCAAAAAGACAAAGGCTCTGCTGAAACCACATGGCTTGATTTCCACAGCACTGCATCATTCAGCCCTGAATTTTGAAAAGCCCTACACCCTTTGCAATGGCAATTTGTTTTGGAGGAGCCTCAGAGGCTGAACCAACCCCTCACACTTCCTTGCCCCATTTTGCCGTTACGGGACTAGACAAATTTTTTTTTGTGTCTTATCACCCAAAATATTAAAGACCAACATGGAATGACACATGTCAAACACCCTCCAGCCAATTGATTACCAACATTTAATCATATGAGACTTAATGACAGGAAAAGAAAACAAATACTTTGTGCTTTCTAATGATAAATATGCTTATGCAGCTACAGTAATAATGTTTATTTGATCTTGGCCAATCTGCTTCCATGAATGTCATGTAAAATACCTCCTATAAAGTGCTCAAGATACTGAAGAATTTGGAAATTGCCTAAGATAAATAATACAGAAGACAGCTTCCCTCTAAATTAAAAGCCAAACTGATGGAGGAGTAAGAAAGGAATTTCCAAATGTGACAGTCGATGATTACAAGTTTGCCTGCGTTCAGTTGTGCACATATAATTGCCAGTGAAATGGGAAACTACTTGGAGGGGAAAATCATTCCAGGTCCTGGATGGGAGGATAGATGAGAGAGGAGCAGCAGCATCAAGGCTTGTGTCACTTGATCTTCAGCCTTCTAGGCAATGTCATTATTCTTTTCAAGTTACTTCATCAGCTGCCTGGATAAAGAAGCTGTTTCTCTGCACATGAGGGTGCTCTGTCTCTGGAAAGTCTCAGTCACTTGGAAACAGAAGTGGCAAATGCTGGCAGTGTTAGCATAGTAATTTTTCCATCATCTAGGCTGAAAGTTGTTTTCTGCCTCCAATCTCTTCAACACAAATAGTTTGTTTTGGAAAAAAAAACAAACCATGTGAGTATGCAAAGAAAGCAATTGAGCAGAATGGGAAGAAAACATATTTGAAGTGATCATTTATTTGGGTGCTGTCGTAACTTCTGTATTTTCAGGGTTCACAGGTTGTCCACTTCATGTTATAAAAATCATAGATAAATATTCTTTACAAAATCCTGAAATTATCTTAAAAATTGTGAGATGTTTGATACACGAGCACCAGACTTTTACTACTTTGAATTCTAAACATTTAAGTATCATGGCAAATATTCTCAGCCCCTTCTTTGGAACTGCAGCTTATTTTTAGTGGTTTTTTTAAAGGTGAATTCTTGTGTAGTTGCCCGTAGATAAACAGTCATAAAAAGTTCACAGAGGCTAGTGACTTTGGTTCAGTCAGATGCTTATCCAGATGCATGCAGACAGAAATGTCATGGTCTAAGTAGAGGTCTCACAATGTCCTGTGGTTTTGCTACAGGTGCATCAGCAGGCATAAAGACACGAGTATGAAAATTCAGCTTTCAGTTAGAAAAGAAAGGTGTATCTAGGCTTTTACATCATAGAGAAATGTTCATATGTGTGAGGCTGAGGCTCAGATGTTGATTCAGATCTTAAAGGCATGATTTTTACAGTGAGATGTCAACATTTTTGAGTGAGTTTCTCAGATCTAAAGGCCTGGCTCAGGGGTTAGGCCATGGGATTGGGATTTTAGTGATACTCCAAAATGCTGGGGGAAATCTGAAGTTAATTGCACAGGGAGGATACTAATTGTACATGTGCCTCTGTTACAGGTGCTGTTTATATACAAACCAGTCTGTACAGGTTTTATAAAACCTGTATATTAACAGCAGCAAGTTCTGGGAGCATTGAGAATTGTCTAATGGCGTCATTCAATGATGGTCCCAGTTTGCAAACCCGGGATGCAACAGCTGAAATCAAGGATAAACAGCCTGGATTCTTCTCAAGCAACAGTGAAATATGAATGATAAAGCTGCCAGGCAAACAGCAACACATTATAACATCACCTTTTACACCTCTGTGCCTTGCTGTTTGGAAGGTTACTGTAGGAAACCCAGCTCTGGTGCATGAGACACAACCACTGGCAGGATGCAAAATGATACAAGTGCTGTGGTTCAGGACATGCTTCCCTATATCCATGAGTGACCTGGGGACAGCCAGAGCAATACCTTTGCTTGGCAGCTCTGCAGAGAAGAAACAGGCACCACCTCACCCACAAAAAAAAGCTGGAAAATTATGTCTTCTATGGCAGTCACAGAGAGAGATCCATCAGTCTGTATGCAGCATGCATGCCACAGAATCACAGAACGGTTTCTGTTGAATGGGACCTTACAGATCAACTCATTCCAATGACCCTGCCATGGGCAGGGACACTTCCACTAGACCAGTTCACTCAAAGCCCTCCCCAGCTTAGCCTTGAATGCTGCCAGGGATGGGGCATCCACAACTTCTCTGGGCAACCTCTCCCAGAATCTCACCACCCTCACAGCAAAGAATTTCATCCCAATATCTAATCTAAATCAAGTTTCTTTCAGGTTGAAGCTGTTTTTCCTTGTGTTGTGTGTATGCAGTCCAACATGTGGAGGGTCAGACCTTTGCTCTGATCCTACCTCATCCTTAAAGCACCTCAAGGAAACTATCAGTTAACTCAGGTGTCAAACAGATGAATGATGGGCAGCTCCTCCACAGGGCAGAGGCATGAGGTCATGGCTCTTAATACAGCTACGAACAGTACATCAATGCTCATTGCTGCTGCAGAAGTGTTGGGTTTTGTACTGAGTTTGAGCTGGTAGGTGAGCATGTTCCTCCCAGTGCCTGCAGGGCCTCTCCAAACCCAGGCTGGATCTTCCTGCAGGGCCAGCAGCAAGGCCAGCTCCTGCTGCTCAGCAGGAACGCAGACTACAGCCCTGGGATGGAGTGGCCTGAATCCATTTTCCCAGAGCTTGCTTCTGGGGATGTTTTTGTTTATCCAGCTCACCCATTTGCATTTGCTGCTTTGCAATTTCACCTCAGAAGCGCTTGCTAAGCGATTCTTCCAGGCTGCAAGCACTGGCAGGGTGCAGCCCTCCACCAGACACTGCTGGGACTCTTCTCCAGCCCCGTGGAATGAGTCACTTCAGCACTCTCTCCTCCCCTCTTCTGCTCCCGGTGCACAGAGACATTTGTGAGACACAAAAGGACAAAAGTTCTCCTATAAACTGCCAGGCTAGTGCTGACACTTCTTGCCACACAACTGACAGGACCGAGTTTATAAAAATAAATCTCAACAATGAAGAGCTCAGGATATTGTTAAACTCAAAAAGATCCATTTGCTCAGCTGGGGAGGTCTTCTGGAAACCACCATCCATGGGGATTTCACCCATGGGGATTTCACCCTTCCAGACAGGGGTTTGACTGAATGAAGAATTTGAAAATAGATTTGAAAATTTCTTGCTTCCCCTCCATATTTTGTGCTCAGGGTTAATCGGCCTTGCTGGGTTTTTTTAATTGTTTTTCTGTACTTTATCTCCCCTATGAATTTGACTGCCCTGAAATTCCAGGCTGAGCTTCTTCTTACTGGTTCTTGTTGTGCTTCTCTCCAGCTGAATTTGAAAAGCCCTTGCAGTGCCCGGTATCTCTGGAATGTACTTGGACACTCCATCAAGTCAACTCCTCAATCTTCCTTTTATTGTCCCATTTATCTGGAGGACAGGAGGGAAATCGGGCACATAGTGACAGCCTGAGGGGAGTCATAGGTAGCTTGGGGCGGTGTCCAGCTCTGAAGGGATTACCTCACTCCTCCCAAGCAGCCACTCCTGGCTTTTTGTATGCAATCCAGGAGAACCATTCTGCTGAGGGCTGTTTTCTTCACTGATTACCTTGGGAACTCACCCCTGCCCCAGGAAATATGTAGGAGATATGGGGAAATAAGGTGACATGATGGCACAAGCACTCAGGATGGGACTGAGGACCTCAAGCCCAGCCCATGAACAAGGGCACTCTACCAGGAACCCAGATTTCTTAGTTTTCATTACTTCATTCCCCTTTACCACCTCCTTACAATCATCTTCCATTTTTGCCTCAAGCCCTGTTGTCAGCAGGTTCTAGTCCTTTCTCTCTGACTTCTACAAATTCCTGGGACAAGGACCAGTCTCCCTACATCTACAAGGCACCAGAGGCATCCCCTGTGCAACGAGGCAAAGTTGTGTCCCCAGAGTGAAAGGTGGTACTTGCTGGTGCACATGAGCCTTGAGCCCCTGTCCAGTGCTCCAGTGCTCTTCACAGGAGTCTGCTCCCTGACTTGTCCAGCAATTTTGTGTTGAAGGGCCCATGCCTCAGTTTTCCCATCCACTGAAAGCATTTCAGTGAGGTTATCAGTGCCATTATGAAAGAGCACACTCTCCTCATGGAGAGGTCTGGTGCAGAGGTACTTCAAGTGGTGGTACTCAGATATGAATTGATTGGTTCCTCAGATCTTATAAGAAAAAGAAGTGTCCTCGCCAGGGTAAAAGAAAAAAAAGGCAGCAAATGCAGAGAGATTGCATTTTGCAGCTTAGCAGCAACTGAATTTCACACCCATTCTCTCTGAAATGGACCTAGGATTTCTTCCCTCAATTTTTCCTGCCTCAAAATCCAGGTTGGTTTGTTGAAATAAGAAGTAAACATAATGACTTTAATGGGATGAGCTTGCAGGGCTGTTGGCTGATTGAGGCCACCCAGCTAGAGTTCAGCGTGAGACAGACTGCACCTTATAAGGCCAAGAGAAGAAGGCATTTAAAACAAAAAAAATAAAGGATCTGAACATGTTATTTAAATCATGGTGAAGGCAATTTTTTTTTTTTTAATTCTTCTTTTCCCCTTTTGGTTCATGACAAAACCTGATATATGCAAGTGAATATAACATCTAACATTTGTTAAACCCAGACTGAAGGCCAGCCAGATAGCTCTGAAAACAAACTGTGAATATTTTAAATGGAGTGAGATATACATGATGGAGTAAATAAAGGGCACATACCACATAAGAAAAATTGGACAAAGTTCAAATGCTATTCATCTTGGATAAAGGCTTTTGAGCAGAGCAGTGCAGCTTGGAAACACTTGCACATGCATTAAGGTCCATTACTGGGGTCTGGCTTTTGGGGGCAAGGGGAGTGAAATCATTAAAAAGAAACAGAAAAAAAATTGCCAGCCCAGGTATTGCATGCTCTTAGGTAACGCTGAAGAGCTAGAAAAAGAGAATAGGGGTTGTATTAGGCAATGGATGGAAGTGGTCCAACATGTCAAGAGTTCAATGCTACTTCTAGGACTTAAGTGCTAATAAAATAAGCTTCTAAACTGCTGAAGGCACATGTCCAGCCCCAAACGCTTTCCAGTTCCTTAGCAGTTATTATTTTTTTCTGTCTGATACAACATTTTTAACTCTACTTTCCTAGCCCAGAGATACTCCCAAATTTGGCTTGTTTTGTCTTTCTTTGGATGCTTTTTCAGTTGGCGACACTTTGAAAATTGAAACTCTTGAACTGAAATTCCTGCTATGCATAATACCACTTTTCCAATGTTTAAAAACTTGTGTCACTGTACTTGTGGATTTTGTGGGAATCCCAGCTATGAAAAAAGATGACGAATACAATACATACAAGAAAAAAAAATGGATACAATTTACCCATATAACAGTAGTTTGCTCCATGCAAGTAATAGGTCCAACTTTATGACTGGAGAGAAGTTGCCCAAAAGAAAAAAAAAAAAAAAAAAAGATTTGAGAAAAAAAATACCATTTTTTGGAATGTTAAGACTGGACTTTGGGCTATTTTTTGGAATGTTAAGACTGGACTGTCAAGTGGTAACTTGTTGTTAGTGGTACATGATAATAAATAAGTGGTAGCTCAACATCCTGGTGCCACCAATGGAAATTTTTAAGCTCTCAACAGAGCTGAAACAGGCTGTCTGGGGAGTTTTGCAAGGCAGTTTGCTCTGATGAGAACTGGAGACACCTGTGAGGCAGCAGGAGGGTAAACAAACTCTACCCATGACCTCCTGCTCCTGAGCCATCCTCACAGCCCCTTCCCCAAAACCCGGTGCATCCGTCTTCCCCCTCGGCCAAAAGCTGACAGCCCTTGGCAGCCTGGCCCAACGTGGCTGCTGGTTTTAATCACATTGCTTGATTTCTATTTTCACTCCATGCTCATGTGTCTGCTGCCTGTGAACTCTGCATTTTAACAGCAGCATGTCAAGGGAGCTGCTCAGAAGCACTTGGGTGCATGAGCAGGGAAGGCTCGTTTGTCACCTCCCACAATATCGGGCATCTCGGGCTGTTTGGATATCTCCACGGGACCTGTTTGCCAGGGTGCAAGGAGACAATATTTTTCCAAAGACTCTTCTCTCAATCAAATGACAGGGGTCTTTGTGTTACCTCATGGGAGTCCCTCTCACCCCACACTGCCCCTGGAATAAGAAAGCAGAGAAGCACACTGTTTAAATATGCATATAAAGCTCTGCTGCACAATAGATTAACTGCCGTCAGCTTTCTATTTAGTGTGAGGAAAAAACAGTAGAGATTTTTAATTGATAATTCAGAAAGACACTCCATTGAATGGTGTTAATAATTACATCTGCCTATTCTGAGCTCTTCATCTACGCAGGGGTAATAGAGCCTTGTCCCTCAGGGACTGGAGCCCAGCTGAGAAGGCGGGACACCAAGCAAAGGAGTTGTAATTTGTATTTTGTCAACAAAAGCTGCTTAATCCTCCAGAAAGGCATCCTTCAGAGAGGCAAGCCTTTGTCCCAGGGTTTTCAGAGTGGAGGGGGAGGATGGGGAGGGAGAGAGGGAGAAAAGGGAATTACTGGCCACATGTAATTTATGGTTGAAAAGGTTCATTTATAGCTATCCCACTGTTGTATGCTTAGCCTGAGACCCTACTAGCTTCTCATTCTCTCATCAAGTTTGCCTTTTGTGGCTATACGAATGGTAATGATTTGAGGAGAGGCTGGTCATGGTTGTTAAGAGTCATCTAGCATGATCAGAACTGAAGTCTCAAATTGATATTCATGTCTAAATACATTTCGGCAGCATGAAATTTGGGGGTCCCTGCAATAATCATCTAGGAGCAGGCAGTCATGATGCAGGGCTATGCATATATGTATTTATTAGCCTCATTTCTGTTGGATTTCTAAGCTTCAGATGACAAAAGTGTTTTTAGCATTTGGTAGAAATTATTAATTGTATATGAGGAATAAAGAGATAATAAAAAGATCAGAATTGGAGATGTAGCTCTCTGAGCAATAGTGATCTGAACATATGGTCTGGTTTTCTTTCAGGTCACATCCAAGCCAGAAGACACCTATTTTAGTAGTGCAGTTTGGGTACAGTGAGAAGCCCTGAAACACAAAGCAAGAAGCCCTGTAAGTGCAGCAACTGCTTGACATCTGTGCAACATTAGGGTGACATCTCATGGGAACAGACCCTGGAGCAGCATCAACTTATTCTCCCATCTGACTTCTAACCTGGACAGTGTGTGCAGGTCCCCAGTCCACAGGACAGAGCACTGAACACCTACATGGCAGATATTTCAGCAGTCTGGCCACAGGTACCAACAGAGCTGATGTGCTCAGCCTGAACCTTTGTTAGGTGTGACTCTTCAGACTCGTGCCCAGAGCAGTGAGAATCCTCCACCCCAGGAGTCTTAGTCTGAAAGGTTCAAAATAGGCCAGAAACAATTACCAGGAGTGATGTGCAAAAAAGAAAAACCAAAAAACAAAACAACAACAAAAAACAAAAACGGGCTGAAGCCAACAAAACCTCTGCCATCCTCAGGTTCGAGTCCTTTGGTGTAACACCACTTCAAAAAAGCTGTTTAGGTATACTTTGATATGTGTGGATCCTCATCTGTTCACAAATGGGTGTTTGGCCAGGCACCTTCCCTGCAATGGGCTCCTCCTGGCTTCAAGGCAGAGAAATGGCTGTGGGATAAAGGCTGAGAGAGGAGGAAGAACGATCTTCCTCAGTACAGGACAAAAAAGGTGTTGGCAGCAAGGGGGGGCCACATCAGCATGGGGCAGCTGTAGACTACAGCCTGGCCAGCAAAGTGTTCACTCCCTGAGCTGAGGCTTAATAACTGTTCAGGCAACTCGTTATTGGAAATGTAATGCCAAACTGCACATCTAAACACCCAGATCTGAGGACACTCAAATTCTAAATTTGCACCTTGATTTGCATTTTGTCACAGAGCCCTGGGTCTGTGACCAATCCAAAATCCTCATTTCAATTACGATTCACTCCAGAAAAATTGGTTATTTGAAGCTGGGCTGGCACAGGGATAAGCCAGGCTCCAGAACTGGATCTGAGCTTGACTCTTCTGATGCATTCTTATATATTTTCCTTCCTTCCAGCTTCCTCCTTTCTTCCTTCTTCTTCTCTCCCATCTTGCCCACCTTCTCTCTATCTTTATAAATGAAATTGCACCTGTCCCCATCAAGGCCATTCTATATGAGGGCCTTGTCATAGAAAGTCTAGTGAACTTTGAAGATTGCATTCTCTAAAAGAATTTCATTTTAAACCATGAGCAGAAGCAGCAAGGGCATTTCTGGGACAGAAAGAAAAGGCACTTTACAAACCAGATCAATAAGTGTTCCTGCAGCAGACTAATCATTAATTTATTCATATGGCATGTTATCAGTGCATCCCTCCAACAGGAAACTCACAAACCAGAAGTTATTCTCCTCTGTACAGCACATATCATGGATGATTTCTTCACTCAAAGGCATTTTTCAGGAGATCGATGGGACTAAGCAACTGTCACGCCACAATTGCTGCACAACCTTCAGTGAACTCCCTCAAAACCTCAGTGAGGCTTTACCTGGCTTGCAGACCTATAACACCAGTGCTTCTTTGCATCCTGACAGCTATCCAGTCTGCAAGGATGTTAGAGCACTTTCTCATCTCACTTTTTAGCAAATCAAGAGTTGAAGGCCATTGCCACATTTCTATGTTCTGCCTAGCTTTCTCTCAAGTTTCACTGCAGATTTGATCTTCATGAATGCAAACAAGGACAAATAATAGTATGTACATATGGACAGAGCAAAAATGGTTCCTAGAGACAATCCATTGAATGTAAATAGTAATGTAAAATCATTACCCAGGTAATGAATTCGTCCCTTCTGCATTACCCCTGCTAATATATGCAGTAAATGCCTCTGAGTAAATGTCTCTGAGCAAATGTCTCCTAGTGATGGGTTGTCATTTAGTTTTAATTGTGCTTTAACACAACAGTTTCCTTGCCCTTGCCCCTCTAAAAATCCTTTGATCTTGCATTTGGACCATTAGGAACAGGTTATTACCTGGTTACTAATGCTGGGTCTGTGTAATTTCTCCATGGCATTACCTGAGTTAACAACTGAGTCATAGGAAAAAGGGCTCCATGCATTATGGAACCAGGGCAGACACCTGGGCTGCTTTTGTGGGGCTGAAGTATGAGTGGTAATGGCTTGTGGGACAGTGCTGGGTGCTGGCTCCTGGCACAGCATTGACTGGTATTGATGTGTGCCTGTGTTGACACGCTGCAGCCACAGGACCAGGGGTTGCTTGCCTATTTAGAAGTGTCACGCTTGCTTTACTTGCCTTTGGTAACTATTTGCATTCCCTCTCTTTGCCTTTATTATTGCTGAAGGGGGGCCAGCGTTTTCTTATTTGCAAAAAAAGGCTTGGACAGGTACCTGATAAACCAGAAAAACAGGATAGGAACAATGACTTGAGGGAAACTTACTGTTCTTACAGAGTCAGTGAGTTGGTAGAGGAGCTGCTGGGAGTGGGATCAGGATCTCCTCCCAGTTATTTCCTTCTGTATCCCCATGTCTCCATGGAATACGAGAGTTTTTCTGGTCTGTAAATAAAACCAGAACAGAGACTTTTTTTTTCTGTCCTCTCATCATTCACAAGATGAACATTAGATCACTTAAAAACCCATTAACTAAAATCCTTTTGCTGAGGCAGGAACTGAATCAGCTTGACCAAAACATGTTGCTCTGTGCCGGTGTTTGTGAGAGGATGACTCCAAATAACACTTGGGGTTTACTCACAAGACAAAAACAGTGTGTTTCTGTTGAGCCAAAATCCATTTAAGGATTTCATACGCAGCAGACCAGCTTCAGCCAAAGAGGCTGTGCCAGACTGCTGAATTCACTCAAACTTTTCCGTTTGTCTAAATCAAAAGCACAAAAAAGGCACTTTCAGCAAGGGAATTAAATAGTTGCACTAATTTACCCCTTCCCCGTGTTCCTTGGGCAGTGTGTCAAAGGGAAGCCCTTGTCCATGTTTTCAATGGAGAAGATGGAAGAAAGAAAGAGATAAATTAAGTTTATCCTTTCATAACTCACCAAATGCTATCAGCTCATTGCTAGTAACTGAGGTGGTCTCTTTCCAGACTTACAAGATTTTCTTCTGTATAATTTTTTTGAGTTTTTCTATATTTCAGGGAAGAAAATTCATATTGTCATCAAGAAATGAGGTTTCAGGTTATTTAGCTATGCCAGTTCTATCTGCTTCCTATATAAACCAGAAAAAAACATTTCACTGCTACCACACATTTCACTTCTGTTCTTATCTTGCTGGTCGAATTTTTCTCACTGTTTATTTCTATTCAATGAGAAATTATTTACCCCAGAAGCAATATTTTCCCAGCAAACTGCCAGCATTGTTACAATTTTCCATCTTTTTTTCCTTCCACCCCCACTTATTGCAAAGTATTTGCATTGACAGATGAAGGTGTGATAGCAGGGTTCTCCCAGGGCTCTGGGTTCAGTCCTGGCTCTCAGGACATGTCATCCCTGCCAGGACCTGGCCAGGCACCATCCAAGCCCAGCCCAGCCCTTGCTCCCTCCACGGCTGCTGTAAGCCTGTTTCAGAGCAGCACTGCTCAGGTGGCTGAAAAACATCTTCTGATTTCCTGGCTATGTTTGTTAGTGACCAGTTTATAGCTATTTGTTCTTGTGCCAACTCTGCCTTTTGCTTTAATAGCACTTTTTCCTCCTTTGTATTTACATCCCTGCTGTATTTATAGACAGCAGTCATGTTATCTTCATTTTGCTGGTCTTAACAAGCCAATCTCTTTTAGTCCTGTCTCATAAAACAGGCTTTCCAGGCCCTGATTTTCCTCTATCCTGGTTGCTTTTCTCTGCACCTGTTCCTATTTGATTTCATCTTTTGTGATAAAGTCAAACCAGTTTAAAATCACTGAAATATCCCCGCTGACTGAAGGAATGGATTTGATTATTTTTCCAGCCAGAAGCATAGTAATAAAGCTCAGTATTATTTTATGAGGGCTATGAACAAAAGCTAAGTATTTTCTTAGGCTCAGGTATTATCTAACTATTACTTGAGGACCACACTACTTAATAAAGCTGCTTTTCTGACTGCTCAAGAGGCACGTGGCTGTGATTGGCATGAAGCAGATGCTTCCTCTGCCTGTGACATCGCTCGGTTCAGTACTGGGAGAGAATCTATTTATTTAACTTAATCAGTTAACCTTTATTTTTAAAAGTTTTCAATACCATCCATCAAATGGGGAGGATTGCTTTTCACAGGTGCAAATGAGTCATCACATGTTTGCCAGCTTGGAAAACATTTAGAAAATTAGGGTCTAGAACTTAAGGAAGAAAAAAAAAAGGAAAGAGAAAAGAAACCTAAGAAACTACAATCAGTCTCACAGCCCTTGCTGGGTTGTGGCTGTCCGACAAGAAGCAGAGATGGGTTTTCTTCCATCTGAGGTTTTGTGCTGGTTTCTGAGATCCTTGTCAGCAAACATCAGTGGCTCTAAAGCTGAGCCCATCCCATAATGAAACAGTTATCCCAGCCTTAAAGGCAGGATTAGCTACCCGAAGTGGAGCAGAGAGCCCCTCTGCACTTTTTAACACCTCATGAAGAGATCTGGCTGCCAACAAAAGGAAAATCCTAATGTGTAAAAAATGCATAATAATAAGGACTTTGGCTGAGTGGAATTCCATCACGGATCAGATGAAATTGCCTTGTGCAACTTGCTGAGGGCTCCATGCTATGCTAAATGACCTTTGTACCATGTAAAATGGGCACTGCAGCAGGATGCGGGGAGGACCAGGGGCTGGGCTGCTCTTTTATTTTCCCCCCTATGGAGTTCAAGCTTGTCAAGAATACAACAAAAACGAGAGGGAGAAAGAGGGGAAAGAAACGTCCCATTGAATTTTTCATGAATGATTTTTGTCAGAGGAGAAGGAACATCTGTGTTTATGAAGGGTCCAAGGAGGGGACACAGCGAAAGCAGGATGTGACTGTCTGGTCCTGTGCACCCAAGGAAGTGTGCAATGCCCCATTCCAGCAGTAAAATCCAACTTCTGCTGCAATATTTTAAGACCACAG
This sequence comes from Cettia cetti, assembly GCA_013401135.1. Lineage (NCBI taxonomy): Eukaryota > Metazoa > Chordata > Aves > Passeriformes > Sylviidae > Cettia > Cettia cetti. The sequence goes on along the minus strand of VZUI01064438.1, from coordinate 51,789 downwards.
CTGAAAAGGACCCTGCCTTTGCCCTCAGTCTTGTCTGTCTGCAGCTGTTGAAGCAGCAGTGATTCTCAGAGGATTCGGGTCTGAGGTTCAGTGTGTCTGGATGCTCATCCTGAAAATCAAGCCCTTTCTGCCTCAAAATGATTAAAACCCATGACAGTCCCCAGTGTCTGAGAAGGACTGCTGGGTGGCCAGGCAGGTTCATGTCCCTCTCCACATGGGACTGATCATCACCTGAGGACATCCATGGGTGCCCCCAGAACCTTCGAGGAGTTTTCTTTCTTCTTTTTTTTGCTGGGGTTTCCTCACCTCCCTCAGAGGCACCTGGGGCTGACAAGAACTGGAGAGGACAGAGGGACTGATCCTCCTGGAGGTGTTAAACACTGTCTTGGATCACCCACTCAGGGCTATATTTGGCACCACATTTGAGACCAGGAGTCAGCCTCTCTCAGCTCAGACTGGCAGGAGCTGTGGGGCTCTTTCCTTATGTTTGAAGTAAAGGTTGTGAGCCTTTCTGTAGAGTCAAGGGGGAATTTTACTTCACAGTTTCTCTCCTATGTTGTGATCGAAGATGCCCTTGAGGAATCCTCCACCAGCAGCACAGCTGTGAGTCTCTAAGTCTGCAGTTTATTACTTCAGGGAAATCTTTTTTATTCCATGGAGGTGGACATGTGGAATAGGTGTTCAGTGGTGACTTTGGGACTGGACATGTGTTGCAGAGTTGCCTGTCATGAAGGAAGACTGAAGTCAGCATCATCATGAACTGCTGCCAGTTCTCTTTACTGAGGACAGGGACTGATGTGCTGGGAGCCAGAACACATTGCAAAATCCTACACCTGCCACTAGCATAGGATGCTCCCTTAATAAGATAAAAAATAAATGAATAGACACTCAAAACTGATGAAAGGGATCCAAGGTATATAAACAACTGTGTTGTATGTCTGCAGAAGTAGGATATGAGCATCTGCTGTCATACACTCAGTAGCTTTGTATTTGATCTGGCTATGCATCAAGTGTCAAACTTCCCAAGAGCCCACAATTCAAACCATGGCTAAATTTCAAAACAAAAGTTGTTCACCAGAACTCACCAGTTCAGCAACCAGGTCAGAAAGTTTGCCCAGGAGGCTGATGAAGGGTTCTGAAAGAAGAAAGATGATTGCAGGTGCAGAGCACCCAAAAATCAACCCTCAAGTTGTTGTCAAGACTTGTATTTCTGATGTTACCTTCTGCTCCCAAATAATCTTGCACTGCCCCACACATTCACACCCACGTACCCCGAAGGGTGAACAAGCCTGAACAGGCAGAGATGAGTATCTGCTCCATTGGATACCTGAAGTGCTCCATTCTCCTGAGGGCTATCCACACTGCCTTGCAGGTCTTCAAGCAAATACTCTCTGAGAAAAGATGCAAAACTCACAGAGCGCACAGTATTCCTGAAGACCAAAAGGCACAGAGTAAACACAGCCAGAGGAGCTGGAGTCCTGGGTTCTTCTACCCACTCCAGTACCATTTTGCATGACTCAAAACTGTTTATTCACTCTACCTCCAAATCTCTTTTCACCTATCTATGGAATTCATACCCACCTGCCAGGAATTTTTCATTAATTAATTTGGTCTGGGAATGTTGGAAGAGCTGTTACTGAAATACAAAGGGGATTTTTTTAAATATTATTATTTTTATTAAATCTTCTTCCTCCCCCCACTACTCCCTCCACCCACTGCCTATGGCCAGAAGGCAACTCTTCACCTTCTGAGAGAATTACAGAGCAAGTGCTTCCACAAATCTCCCTAGAACCTTCCTCCACATGGTCTGGTATCATCAGTCAAAGACCTGATCCATCTGGAGATAACAGGAGTAATTTATCTTTTGAGACAGCTCATCTTCTTGCCCAGACATCCTCAGTGCTGAAGCGGGGTGGAATCTTCCGCTTGGAGGACAAGAAGGAGAAACTGCCCTTGATCTCTCTTTTTCTGGTGGTAGCAGCAGCATTTGAGTCTGGTGATGGCCAATGTCCCTTCCCTGGCTAAGAAAGCCACAGAACAGACACAGAAAGCACACCTGTTGTAATTCCAGCTTTTCCTCCCATGCTACCTCCCCTTGGAGGGATTTTGCCCCTCATGCAGAGTTGGATCTCTGGGCAAGGGCTCAGGGGGGTGGAGGTTCCCTCTGCCCCATCAGCGCTGCTCATACTCTGTGTGACAGCACCAGGCAGCTCAGCAAGGCTCCTGCAGCCCTCAGCCATGGACAGCAGATCTCACCTCTGAGGAAGGAGCATTCCCCAGGGACATCACTGGACACACAGTCCTGCTATGTGGCTTTTGGTCAGCACACTGCAAGCACTACACTGTGCCCCACAGCAGAGTGAGGGTGCTGTGCCAGCCCCCACGCCGCCACAGTCGTGGCACATTTACTCACACAGAGCATGCTGAGCAAAGCTCCACAGTGTCTTCCCCAGCACCAACCAGTCCTCTCACAGCAACCTCTTTCTTCTTCAGTTCAAAGTGCTCTGGCACTTCATCTGGAAAATTCTTTAAATCTACATTACCTCTGCCTTATTTAATCTTTTCGGGAGCACTGACAACCAGGGCATGAAAAAAGAGATTTTAAGCTGGAAAGAAAGCAGCCCCTGATCACTTCTTGGGGCTAAGTTACAAACTGAATTGGAAACTGGAAGGTGAAAAGAATATGTTACCTTTTAAGTGTCATGTTTTTCTCTGCAAAAATGCCTTTTAACTGAGCTATTGCAGAAGGCGTAGAAATAGCATCAAGCCGTGGCCTTAGATCTTGCTCTGTGTTTTGCTCCTAAACAGGTGCCTTTGGTGTCTGGCTTTGTTTTAGCAGAAATGGGGGCCACCAGGCATTTACTTGGAATTTGGAGATCTTTCAGATTTGGGAAAATTTATATCTTTGTGTTAAAGCACTGAGAGCTACCCCTGCTTACAACACATTATAGCACAAATCAGATCCATCCTCAGCATCAGCAGCACAGAGAGACCTGGACACTGCAAATACCAGAAAGAAAAGCAAAGAAGAAGATGTAGAAAGCACCAATGTAGCTGAACATCATAAATCTCTATCTGTCACATCTCAATTCTGCAAACCACAATGCCACTTGGAGCTTACATGGGTTTCAGTTGAGGTGTACCTGAGGTGAAGGATGTGCAGCAACACAGTCATTGTACAAACATTCCCTCCATGCTGCAGGACACAGGGCAGACAGCACTTCCATGATCCTGGCTGAATCCCCATCAGCAGGACTATTTTAGGACACATTCAGGTGAGGACACAGCCCAGAGCACATCACCTCTCCAGGAGGTGCAGCTTCCTCCAGCTAATTACTGGTCAAAACACATCCAAGGTCACCATACCCCCAAAGTGCCCACTTGCATCACAGCATCTCTTTACCTAGAGTGGAAGAAACATCAGCTAGCCCATGGCACATCCCAGCAGGGCTGTTCATACACTTCTGGTGGATTTGCAGGAGCCCATGACAGAGGACAAAGGTGCTGGGACAGGACAGGGAGATGCACGGGTTCACTGCACAGGTCAAAAGCAGATGGAGGGAGAAGAAAGGCTGAGGCAGCACTCCAGGGCAGGTTTTCCCCCTGTGTATCTCACAAATATCATAATATTCAACATCTTTGCTGCAACTGCACCCACATCTGCACCAGGCTCCCATCCTTTGGGTCCAGTCCCTCCTACCTGGTGGCTTCTCTTGGACCCTTTACACCAACCACCCCTGCCCTCTTGTTTCTGAATTTAGCTCTGAAAAACTTTTGTGTCTGACTCCTTTTCCTCTTTGTCCCCCAGAACACTCACCTGAGCTGGGATCCATCAATTTTAATAGAACTTCAGCAGGAATTTTGCCCAATTAAGAAAAAGAAAGCCACAGTTTCCCTACAGACGAGACGATCTCTGCTGTTTGTGAACTAACATGCTGTAGGACACAAATAAGAACAATGTAACAGAATAAAACACTATTTATACATCAGACAGGCTGACAAATGTTGATTAAAATGTCTCCTTTCTTAAACAAATGGCAAATATAAAGACATATTTTCTTATCTCTTAAGGAGCTCTCATAGCAGCCTAGGCCAGAAATACTTTGATATTGTACATTTTCCAGTGATGTGAGTGCTCTTTGCAGAAACAGGCACGAGCCTTTGTTGCAGGAGATCTTGTCTCAGTCTGCTCCTCTGACAGTGACTCAGATTTAAGACAGCTCAATTCAGTTGTTTATGCACAGGCATCCAGTACCATTGGACACAGTCTTCAGGGTCATTACAGCCCTCAAATGACACAAATGGCCCCAACCCTGCTGTTTGATGTGCTGGGCCCCTTCAGGTATTTGACAAACTCCCAGGCTTGTCCAGAGCAGCAGATAAGCTCAGATTGAACTCTCAATCCTCTGTGCATCAAGCTGCAGTTTGCAAACTTGAAATACCTTTTCCTGCTTGTTTTTTGAAACAGCCTGGGAGATCTGGGAATGGAATCTCCAGCAATTCCCTTTCTTAAGTAGGCACCATCATATCCTTCTCTCTACCAAAGCAATCTAGAGGAGAACTCTTTCCCAGAGCACTGATTAGAGGTTTATTGATCTCCCTCGGGATGCTGGAGAGCTTCATATGTGTGCACCTTCCCTGCATGCTGTGAGACCACTGAGTATGAAAACAAAATACAAACAATAAGGAGCAAATTGCTTTTTATTTATAAACAAAGCTGCAGGCATGCAGGACAGAGGCAAAGGAAGACCTCCCTGTGAGCATCAGGTAGAGCCTCAGCTCAGCAAGGCTTCATCTACATCCAGCAGCTCCAGGGAAAGCCCTGGTTGATGGAAGGAAAGAGGGGGAAGCAGGGCTGTGTTTGCACCAGAGCACTGTGGCTTGCACCCTGCCAGCTTGAGCATTACAAGTGGTGGATGACGGGCAAAAATCTTGGGAGCAAATCTGGCTCCTGAACAGATGCAGACAGCCAAGAGCTGGAAATGTGTGTCTGCTACCAAAGCTGCAGCTGCAGGCAGTGCCGGGAGGGAGGGCTGGATCCAGCAGCTCCATCAGAGCGGCCCCAGGACACGCTGTGGTGCAGACAGCTCTGACTCACCAGCCCTCCCACATCTGTCCAGAGCAGGAGGGAAGGGTGAGCCTGCACAACCCCTCAACGATGATGTGTGTTCCCCCACAGCAACAGCTGTGCAGGGATGTGAGCCGGGGGGGATGGAAGTACTGCTCACTGCTTGCCCTGCTTTCCATCCCATCTCTTGCACAGACAGGACAAACAGGAGAAATCCTGCTTAATTCTCGACCTTCAGGCCAGGACACTGAAGGAGGTACTGGCAGGCAGCATACCAAGACCAAGAGACTGATGACACAGAAAAAAGAGGCAAAGCAGGGTGCTGAGCATGGATCCCTCGGGGCAACTCACCCACCTGGCGGGGTCTCCTCTTAAGGGAAAGCACTCCAGTTAAACATCTTCTGCTATAATGTTTATGCACGCCTGAGTTTGCCAATAGTCTCATCATTGCCAGGGCCTCCCTCTCCCAAAGCACCCCAAATGTGCAATTCATACCTGGAGCTGCCCTAGGGAGGACGAGCTTGGCTCTGATGCTGAGCAGACAGGTGAGCGCTGATGGTACCGCAGCTCCTCCAGGGGAATGATTACCTGATTTATCTCCAGCCAAATCCTCCCTGATGTAAATTGTAGAAGCTCACTTGGCAGGAAGCCCCATCCCCTTATATAAGCTGAAATACTGCCCTTTGAGATTTATCCATTACTGCCAGACTGCTGAGCCGTCTGTCTTCAGCAAGGGCCCCAGAAGAGGAGAGGGTGGTTGTGTTCATACTGGTTTTGTCTGTGCAAGGTAAATATTATTGCTCATTTTCCCCTTCAGCAGAGAGCCCAATGTCACCTGGACAGAGATTCCTCCTCTCTGTTGTGCTGAGACACTGGCTTGAATAGTAGGAATTCAACTTGACCCTGTAAATATCTTTCATATTTAAATATTTGATCTTGGCAGGGAGGGAAGTCTCTTTTTGGAGGTCTGAAATTTATACACATGCACAGAGAAAAATATTTCTGAAGAAAAATTCAAAGCAGCAAATCACTGTGCATATGGGAATGGGTACCCAGTAGACTGTAATCCCATTCCCCTTCAGTCCTTCCTCGAGGTACACACCCACACATGTACACCCCAAAACCTCAGGTCCCCACCAGGGTCAAGCACACCCCTGGCCCCTGCCCAGCTGCTCTCCCACACAACCAGCACCTCTCCAGTTATTTGTGTCCAGTTTCCTGGAGGGATCTGGTCCCCATCCCCACACTCCCACAGCAATTACACTGCTCTGTTGGACCAGTTGTGTTTGGAAAGCTGCCTGTTTAAACCCTCTGAGGGCTGACAGGCCCAGGGAAGGAAGGCAGCTCCTCCCTCTGCAAAACTCTGATAAGGCCAAGGGTCTGGCCAACAAAGCTGGAGGGACTGATGTGGTCTGCTGAGTTTTGAAGTGCTCATAACACAACAGCTGATTGCAGAGGAGAGCAAACATGGAGCCCAGTGTAAGCCCAGAGATAGGGATGGGTAGCCTGGAATTATACTGCCTGAGACATGGCTTCACTCATTTGATGTCACTTAAGATGCCACTTGAATTTAAAACCACTTTCTTGCACTGAGGTTTAATAGGTGCCCTGTGGCTACATGTGGTTATCATTTCTGAATCCACTGTTGAGCACTGGCATGAGGAGAGCTGGTGCAGAGAGGTTTCTGGGCAGAGCTGGGTCAGGTCTTCCTAACTTGGTGACCATTCACAGCCCTGAGCAGGAGCATCCAGTAAGAGCTATTGTCCTGGAAAGTATACTTCTTCTCCCTGTCCCAGTCTCATTCAGAGCCATATCTTTCATCTCATCCTGCCCAACCCACTACTTTGAGCTCATTTCTCTCTGCCATTCCCACAGCACTGAGGCAAACCACGGTTTCTCCAAGAGGAAGCCAGCTTGGATGCAATTCTCCCAAGTTGCAAGGGCAGCAGGGAAGTGAACTGCTGGCTGTCACTGCACAGATTGCTGTTCCCCTTCCCGGTACATCCTCTGTTGACTCCTCTCGTGACAGACCCCTTTGCCACCCGGCTGCAGGGAAGAGCCTCATCTGAACCCCTCAAAAAAGCAGAACTGGCATTTGAAGTGTGAGATCCTGGACTAGGTAAACCCCAACTTACAGTAAGACAGCCCCTCATCCCCTTCAGCGTGCTGTCATGTTTCTCAAGGGCTGGGGACCATTGTTAGAGAACAAAGCAGCATTTCTATAAAAGAGAAGAGCACAGTTAATAAGTTCACTAACTGAGAAAAACAGCCTTTTAATATCTCTCTTTGTGACTCATAGTGTGAGAGCCAGCTGTTACTACTGGAGAGAAATTCCTTGCTGATTAGTCTTTTAAAGGGCTTCCCAGATAATTAAATAATGATTTCTCTCCCCATTCATTCTAAGTGACAGGAGAGCCTGGCAAACCCACTAAGCATGGAAGGGCAGCATGTTTTCCCAAGCCTTATAGGAGCTTAGCTATTCTGCAGCTAATCCGGTGCTTAAACCCATCTGCAGATCCCCTCACCAAGGGACAGGCTGTCCCACCTTCCTGGTGCTCCAGGGCTGGCCTGGGACAGGCTGAAATCCTGAAAATGGGCTTTAGGCCAGGACTGTGTTTTCAAATATGAAATTGCAATAGGAAGGATGGTCTCACCTGGGCAGATGAATCAACTTTTCTTCTCAGCTCCCTGAGAAACCAGCTTTGCCTGGGGTTCACACGAGCTCCGCAGGGGTGAAGGTGAATCAGACCCTCTCTGTCCTTCCTGGACTGTGCTCAGAGCCACCACTAGAGAGAATGAGTGACCAATACAGAGGCCATTTGGGGTTTTTTTTCTGGGATAATCTGGCCTTCAGCACATCCAAGTCACAGCATGAATCAGAATGATTTGCTCAGGCAGGAATTTCAGCCATAAAATCTCATGGCATCTCTGGGTACAGCCCCATTGGTCTGATGGAGCTATTCTGGTTTTCCACCAAATCCTAAAAGGTGAAGGACAGCCTGTGTGCTCTCCAAGTGAAATCAGATATACCTCCAGGTGTAATCAGGTACATCCAGTCAATGCAGGATTGGGAAGCAGGCATGTCTACACTTGAATAACTGCATTCTCACTTATTTTCATCTATTTGGCTTTTAGAAAGGGTCTTTACCAGTGAGAAATTTCAGGATTCAATAAACTCTGGGAAAAATTAAGGTAAAAAATTAGGGTCACCACCAACAAAAAAAGATGTAGCACATATTTTACCAAAGAACAAGACTGGTTTGTAGCTTCAGTTATGCTGAAACATTTTTTCTAGCGAGCAGATGCTTTTATTTAATTGAAAACCAATGAGAAATATCATCTGAGACAGAAAAACATTGACCAACCATATAAATATGCAAAAATGATCTTATGAGTTTTGCCCATTTCTAATTGAGAGTCTGTTCTCGTGGTTAATTGAGAATCTGTTTAAGGGCAAGACAGGGGTGGGATAGATAGAAGAGACAATATTTAAGAAGCAAGTGTTCTATCAGTAACATACTGTAATGAGAATCCAGCAAAAAATAATATTAATTTTATTTTTTTAACTAAGATCCATCTGGCCATCTTGGCAAGGAAAAAAACGCAGCATTAGCAAAAGAGATTTTTGAAGAAGTTGTTCCAACCTAAGTGCAACCCACAAGAGATGTTCAGGCACTTGAAAATGTTACGGATTTGTAGTGTCCCCACAGCACCACCTGTTAACCATTGAATTGGCAGGTAAACTGAGGCAGAAAGTGGTTAAGTAATACTACTGTGTGACAAAACCTGTCAGAGGTTGAAGTGCTTCCTTCTCTCTTTGCTCCAACCCTCAAGAAAACATCACCCAACCATAATGAAACCCTGAGATGGAGGGAACTCTCTGGTGGCAGGCAGTTTTGGATGAACTGCTCCCCAGCTTGCAGCCATGAAGGCAATGGGCACTGCAAAACTTTCCATGGGAGCCTGACTGGGGGAGGATTCTCCTGTGGAAAACTTGCATTTAAATGGCATTGAGCACTTAGCCTGACAAAAGGCAGGAAACTCAAAGCAGAGGGTGACACTCTGTCTTTAACTTACATTTTTATGCCTTTTATTCCTTTCTTCCCTGCAGTGCAAATCAAGGACAGGGGGTCAAAGTGAATCCCTCCAGAATTCCCTGGGTTCATTTCCACCAGAAATGTTTGGTGGCCTGTATCATCAGACTAAGCAACTTTTCCTGAGAATAGGAAACTCAGGCATGATTTTCTAATTCACAGTGCAGAAGTCCTCCACAGCCACCCTAGTTCAAAGGGAGCCAGTGCTCCCAGCAGCCTGGGTCCCAATCCCTTGACCCAGCAGGGAAGGTTAGTGAGACAGAGGTGCTGGGAGACAGGAAGAAACAGGGATGCTTTGTAAACTGATATTGTTCCCTTTGATCTGAAAAGAGTGAAGGAAGGCAGAACCTTTTTTAGATAAGCCATGGAAAGAGAGCAGTCCAGAGCATGAGGCTGAGCTTCAGCAGAGGCTGGAAGAAAAATGGACCTGTTGCTAAAAGATAAATGCTTCAAAACCCCAAAGCTGAGCTTTCTGAGCAGGAGATACCCTCTTTATTATCATATTTTATTCAACAAAGTATGGTTTTCACATCTGTTGAAGCTATTAAAAAAGATCTAAAATTCCTCAGCAAAACTAGCCTGAATCCAGGGAGTCTTAAGCATTGAGAAGTTCAAGCTTATGGCCAAAATGCTACAACTCCCAATTCCTTTTTATTAGCTGTGTCCTTAGGGAAATAAAATACTTTTAAACCAGTATTACATAATTTGACTGGTGAAAGGTCCCTGTTTTATCTTGTTATTCTGCTCCTCTGCAAAAGCAGCCACAGACCATCTTCTCTAATGGATCAGGAGGAAACCAAATACTGCTGGATTTGTTGGACAGCAGAACCAGCAGTGGGTGCAAAAACCAACATCTGGGAATTAAGACTGACACTCTGCTGTTTGCAGATGTCCCCATGCCTTTGGAGTCCTCTGGGGACAGACTTAAAAAACAGGTTGAGTGGAGGCATTGCTTTACTCCTAAAATGAGACAGCTGGTCTTAAACAGATGCATAAGCCCCTTCTTCAGGGAGCTGTGCCAGGACAGGTGCTGAGCTGTGGAAATGGAGCAAATGCAGAGGTCATGAAGGTAATCATGTCCAGGAACTTGGGGGCAAATTTGGGGACTTTCAGAGAGTCCTGAAGGAGTCCTGAAGGAGCAGAGAGACTGGGTTGCAGTGCCTCTTTACCCCCCACACTCCTGAGGAAAATCTGAGGTATCCACTGACTGCCCCAGGCTGTGATCAGACAACACACTGAATAACACATCAGAAAATCTCTGCTGTGCTATGAAATGTGTGCTGTGATGAAGTCTCCACTACTGTGGCAGGTACATGGGACTTCACTGCTCTGAGCACTCGGTGCCATCAGGTGATGCAGCATGGTCTCCCAGTTGTGCTGCTCCTGTGCATTGAAAAGTGGATTTTTCCAGCAGAAATCAGCTCACTGAAGGGGGATGGATTAAGCAACAGCAGTTTTGCTGCCATAAGTGCAACACAGTGTAGCACGGCTTTCCCAGCATAGGATGGCTCCAGCACCAAAGGAACCAAAGAGGTTTTCACACTAGCAGGATATACCCCCAAAAGTACCTGCATTGCTTTTTGCAAGAGAGTCTCCAGGTAAATAATTATCCTAGGGTGAATCTTGGCTTTCCCAATCTCCACGGTGACTTTTGAACTGCACTGGGAAGGGAGCTGTGGTGCCACAGTGAAGCTGTTCTTGTTTTCAGAGGGAGCTGCACATCCAGATAACTCTCCTGTTTACTCACCAAACACAACCCTGGCATTGTGGCTGGCACTACAGGACTGATTTTTAATGCCTTCCACTGCTGGTAGCAAGTCCCTGGAAATCTCAACTGGTAACCTATTGATAAAGCAATGAAACCTTGGATGCAAGGAGCAGCATCTACTTAAGCCTGGGGATCTGGGGTGGGTAGAGGTTCGATTTTGTCTTTTTTAAACTACTAGGAAAACATGATAATCAAATCTCTCTGCCACTCTTAATTAGCAAGGGGGAAAAGCAGTACAAAGAATAATTAGCAGAGGCAACTTTCCTTTAATATGAGACTACAGCCAGCCACCCCAGGCGATCGAAGCACATCGGATAGTGCAGGGGCATTCAAAGTCAGCTACAAAAGCAGAGGAACTCCCCTACATACTAACGTTACTGCCCTCCTTATATTGCACTATAAAACCGGGGTGTCAAAAAGGCTAGAGATTTTACACTTAGTGTCAGTGGTTTATAGTCATTAGACTAATTATGTTGGTGTTTTTACCACCTTTATTCTACTAATTGGTCTAAAAGCCAAACAGGGACATCATTACTTTACACAAACAAGCAATTATTGGGCCATAAACACACCCTGGTTTGTGTTCCCTGGGTGAGGAGGGAGCTCCTAATGCTCTCTCTGTGGTGTCTGCCACAATAACAGGCATTACTGATGCACTTGACTTTAGCTCTGCTTACAAAGAGGCCTCAAAGCTGCTGATACACAAGAGAAACTGGATATTTGTTACCTCCCTACAAACAGATTAAAGAAAATGGCATCACTCCAGGTTCAAGCCCATGCATTGCTCTTTGTGCCAGCACAGCGTGACTTCATTTTTGGTTGGGTTTTGTTGTGTATTTGCTGATCTAGGAAGGGACAGCTCAGTAGATGCAGTAAGAATAATTTGTTTATGAGACACCCATGAGAAATGTTGTACCTCCTGGAAATTTGGTCTCCTTGCAGGCTACTGGGTGAAACATTAGCCGTGACATTCCAAGAGTTGTCATTGCCCAGAGCTCTGCAAAATACATATGCTCTGCCCAAAAGGGCAGCGTCTTCCCAGGTTACACACCCTGGCAGTCCTCCACAGTTACTGCTCTCCCATTTGGGCTGTTTCACTAAATGCTTCCAAAGAACAGTGACTGCTCTTCATTCCTCCTTGCATTCCTGGGAAGGCCAGATCTGCTGGCTACAGCGTTTTGCTTGAAGGCCCTGAGCACTTCACGCCTGTAAGCACAGGCAGTGTTTGAAGCTGCATTTATTGGAGAGCAAACATCTGCACGTGGTTAGAAGAGCTGGGTTATGTGTCACCTGGCTGCAGCACTGCCAGGGCTCAGAGACCTGGGCTCTTCATCACCCACAGCAAAGATTTCCATGCCATAACCCCTCACAGAAACCCTAACACACCTACTTCCAGGGACTGTGTGTGCAACGGGTGCTCCAAAAAGGTATGTAAAATAAAAAAACCAAAAGAGAAATCCACCTTAGTATTATCACACTGGCAATATATTAAAAAAATTCTAATATGAATAAAAATCTAAAACTTTATTTTATTTTGCCATCATACAGATAGCTCCTCTTCAGATGAGATTATAAACTGAATTTATTTTTGAGTAGAACAAATGTTGACCATTCATTGTCTTTAAGAAGCCATAGTGGTTCACTGTAAGCACTAGGATATCAGGAAAAGATAAGGGCATCTGGAAGAGGGAGGTTTATCTCAGGCAAAGCAGGGAATGACCTTGCACCTTCTAAAATTCCTTCCCCAGTGTCCCCTGGGTGTGATAGCCCTCCACTGATTCAAATGTGTTTCAACAAATTGAAAGGCAGCGTTGTCATGAACCATTGAATAATACATGTGTTTCCTACCAGGGTGATCTACTTTTAAATGTTTTTTGAAATAGGCTGTGCAGTTAGTCTGAGTTCAGATGCTGGAAACCTCGCCTAAATAAAGTGCTCTGGGCTGAGGCCTTTTTAGGCTGCTGGAGGGCTTTGAAACCCTTGTCCTTACCATGTCACTGGTTTTTTAAGCCCTTCCCCTGAAGACTTCATCAAGTATTCTCACTTCAAAACTGATGACACAAAATGGCCCATTAGAATTAAATTACATATGAAGAAAAAGTCAAATGTTAGTGTTTCACAAATGTTTTCTGCAGCACGACTCTGGCTGCTGTATTCACTGAGCACGTCAGATTTTTGACTCTACAGTTTCTTAAACAAGCCAAGTTTTTGTTTTATTTTATGTTCCATAAATCCATTTAAATTGGACTATAATGGTTAATTTCAAGCTCTCTCTCAAATGTTTCTAAGGGGCTTCTGTAATATCCAACAGTGCTGGCTCGTCTCCTTTGGAAATAAGAAACTGCAGCTTCAGTGAGAAACACTATCTGAACAATGTCTTCTTTAAACAGCCCCCAGAAGCACTGCATTTCCAACTCTAAAGGGAATTTGCATGTGTTTCAGCATCAAAGGTTGATATGACCCTATCACCTAGGGACTGTCATGTTATCTAAGTGCCCGCATATCAGGAGCACGATAACATTGTGTGGCTGGCAGCTGTAGCAGAAATGACATATTTTCTGAATTAACCTAGGCTCGGATTTATATAAACTATCCCTGATAACATCTGCCCAGGACTCTCCTTTGAAAACGAGCAGAGATCCTGCCCGAGCGAGCTCCCTTCTGCCGCCGGGAGCAGACAAAAAGCCAAACCAAACCCGCCCTTCCTGGAACAGCCACGCTTGGATTCGTGACGCTCACCCCAAGAAACGGTGGAAAAAAGTGTTTAGCGGCGTAGGTAGAACAATGAAGATGTCAAGCGGCTTCTCGGGAGCCGGCCGCTGTGTCTTGTCATGCTTGGACATGAACGGGGAAAATAAATGTCTTTATTACCCGGCGCGGTAACCCCGCAGCGCGCCGCCGGCTTGATCCTATAACTTTCCCATTAGAAGAGGGAGCCCGCAATCCTAATGAGGCACAATAAGTAGATTATGGGAGTCCTTTTGTTTTGCTAAACAGCCGCTTTTTTTCTGGCGGGGGTCTCACAAAGGTGTGCGGGGCCCCGGTGCGGGGCCGGGCCCGGGACGGTCGGGTCGGGCCGAGAGAAGAATCGGCGGAGCTGCGGGGATGGGGCTCATCAGTACCGAGGCTCTGCCCATTGTATCTGGGCTATAAAGCTGTCAGAGCAGCCCGATTGAATGTTCCCTCACTCCTACCCTGGCGCTTCCTCCCCTCTCAGCAGAGAGCTAAGCCCCGGGACCTTTTGTTTTCATGAGAAACCACTGGCATCTCACATTTACTGGGACTTTTAAAGCTCTGCTATGAAAAATTGCTCTGTCTTAAAAATACAGGGGATTTTCTTGTTGTTGTTGGGTTTCTTTTAATTGCATGCGAACCAGCCAGTGAATTCGTGCAGCCCTCTGAGAAGTTATTTTTACAGAGAGATCAGTGGTTATTTAGGATGCAAAGGAGAGCACAGCTTTTCACCAGGCTGTAATCTTTCCACCTTAAATATTCATTTGATGACTAGATTAGGAGGCTGCTCCAGGGGTAAAATAGCAGGGATGGATTCCTGCCTCTGTGAAGTGACTGGATCTGTTGGAAAGATAAGAGGGAATAGCAAGTGGGCCCACCACCCCTGTAATGGATTTCTTAGCTATGCTCCTGTAACCATTCCCATGCTGGATGGATGTGGAAAAAATATTAGAAGAATGGAAAAGGCAATAAGAATGATAAAACCAGCCTGTAGGCTGAGGTGCAGTGTGCAGAATGGTATTCTCTTTTCTGTTGCTTTTAATTAGGCCACCCAACCTTTGAGAATTGAGGAGCTGCAGGTCACACGAGGACCCTGTAGCGTGGCTGCTGATCTGCAAGGAGAAAGACTACACAGCCAAGCAGGAAGTTTCATCACAGCCTGCTCAGATGTTGCTTGTCATCACTCTTGTTGAACTGGAGATCTATGGGGAAGAGCCGCTCCTACTCTGCTTTGGTCTCTCCATGTGACTCTGGCAACAGAGAGGAAAGACGTATAAATTTTGTGAAAACAAGTAAAAGTACCTGGGGTTTGAAATCACTGGGAAGCTCTGTTTTGTGTTATAAAGTTGCACCTTCAAGGGGCCTAAGTTGCCCTGGTGTCCTGACCTACCTGTCCAAAGGACAGGCTGTGCACATCTCTGCAAATTCTCGTTTTACCAGCAAAGCACATGAGTGCCTGGACACAAAGCCTGGGCAAAGATCTTTTCAAACTAGAAGCAAATGTTCAGGCATTAAACTCTACTGATGGATCTGGAAATATTTGCTGAGGAGTTTCTCCGACAATCCTTGGTCTGGAATTATATCTTAAATTTTTCAGTGGATACTCCTGTGGAATTTCATTGAAAATCTGAGGTCTGTAATCCTCCAGAACCATCGCAAGTGTTTCTACTGAACAGAGATTGCAAGAGAGACAGGAGGTTATTCAATTTGTCACTGCAGGCTCCTTCTTGGGTGTGATTAATACTATTTTAATGCTGGAATTAACCCATCATGGATTGAGATCCCACTATGTGAACCAATATACCAGGGCAGATAGATGTCAGCAAGCCTTTTTTTCTTTTTCCCCAGAAGACCTCACAGAAGGCACCAATAGCCAAACATGAAGCCATGCAACCAACTGGGCCACCCCCAAGAGCTGATATTTTTGTATCTCATAATCCAAGAAAGAAGACTCAGTTAATTGGTTGCATCACTCAGCACTTGAATCAATTGCTGGGATCATCTCAGTCAGCTGAAAGTACAACATAAATGTGATTAAACTAATTAAAGTTTTACCAAAAATAACACAGGGAAGGATTTTGGATGTCAGATATTTTGAACATCCTCTGTATTAGAAAAACAAAACCTACCAACAAACCAAAACAACCCCAAAGCAGTAATTTCAAACCTTATCTAAGGAGCTGGTAATGTTTTTTACCAACACTTGAGATGTGTTACAGGTGTGTTGTTGGGACCTAGCAGTCTTGGTTTGTACCCAAGCACTAATGAATATCTGAAGAAGTCCATCTAGAGGAATCCAATCCTTACATTGTATCAGTGCATTTTGAAGGATTTCCCCAAATAATTTTCTCTTTGATCTCCCTAATGCCCCATTGGTTTTACTTATTTTTCTTCCCCACCACTGCACACTCCGTGCTCTGCACTGCCAAAGGGCTCTGGGAGCTGCTTCTTTCCAGAGCTTAGATGAGGACTCTTCTCACAGCCATGGCAAAGCCTCTGCAGCATTGAAAACACATTGCAAGGCATCACAGCACACACTCTGCTGTATTTTTAAAACCACTCTTTTCGTGGAATCAAAAAAACCAGCACACTCTGACTTCTGAGAAGTCTGGGAAGACTGATCTGCAACCCAGGGCTGCGGGATAGGTTGGAGTAGGGTGCCTAAAACCACCCAATATCCCAAAGGCAGCTACATTACCCCCCTCTAAGGTCTGCCTATCCTTCAGAATCCCCTCCTAAGAGTCCACCCTTGACCCCCAGGGAACAGCAACAGTTGGTGGGAAGCAGCTGGGGATGTTGCAGCACCAGAGCCTTCCAACACGCAAAATGCAGCCTCGGGCTACCCAGTCCTGGATTTCTCCATGGAGCATCTAGGGATGTGCTTAGATAAAAGATACTGTTGAGAATAAATCTTGCTTTACAACTGCTTTTATTCTTGGCAATGGGTGGGCCACTGGAAAAGGGACTTTTAGAAAACAAATCTGAATCTGTATTGTTGGCCAAGGCAGAAAACAATTGTCCAAAATAAAGCATAAAACTTGTTAACAAGCAAAGCACACTATTGGATTCAATGGCAACAGGAGTAGGCAAAAAAATATGAAAACCTGCTCCAGGCAGTCTGAATACAGCCCTTATGAACTAAACCCTTTCAGAAATGTTATTTTACTTCTCCCTGCCCCCCAGCCCCACTTCTTTTAAGGGCTTGGTTTTATTTTTGCCCGCAATCCTGTTTTTTTTTCCTTTTTCTGATATTTTCCTGTAAATAATAATTGGTTCTTTTGTGGCAGCATTTCCACAGTTGCAGGGGTGTGTAGGGCTTTCTTGGAGGTGGCAAGAAAAAAGGGAGTGATTTGTTTCAATGGGTTATTGTTGAGTGAATGCAAATATCTGCAGCCACTGGAGCAAATAGGAGCAGGGGATTAGGTGCAGGAAGCTGGCTGAGTGGCATAGGCCATCTGTCCCGGGCCTGAGAAAAGAGGAATCTCTTTGCAGTGTATGTTAATTAGTTAGATGATTGGCTCAGCTGTCACCTTTGCAGAGTGAAAGCGCACGGGCACAATTAAATTCATGTCCATGTATGTTTATCAAAGCACATGTTTTTAGACAGCTTTGGTTTTTAGGTGTAATTTTGTCTTCTCAGGCACAGAGAGGATTCTTTGCTATTGTACCCACAAATGGAGGGGACAAAAAAAGGAAGAAAGAAAAAAGAAGGAAGAAAGAAAATACCTTAATTAAAACATGATCTGGATTGTTTGCTGAAGCGTTTCTGGCCGCAGTCTTTAATGCACTTGAAATTACCCATTTGCATCAATAGGCGTTAGCTGAATTTATTTCCATTCAAATGTATTCCCTTGATGTTTCTACAGAAGGTGGTAGGTTTGGAAATACATGTATGGCAAGTTTGGGCTCCTACGGTGCCCCCATTCAAACACAATGTCAATATCCTACACTTAAAAGGGACCCGTTAGTTAAAGTAAAACGCTCCCTGGTTTGGGGTGGGTTTTGGTTTTGTTGTCACTACACTGATATCTCCAATGAAGCATCCCCAGTAACTTTCCTTGGGAAGAAGTTGTCTGCTTGCAAGCCCCAGGGAGTTATTTCCCATGGTGTCATTTCAATTATTTTTGATTTATTTGTTTACTGTCTTCCAGTCCTTGTCAATGCACAATGGGCCACATCTCCCCCTCCCTGGGCACACAGGGCCCTGCCTGCGGGGTTTCAGAATACTGTGGAGTGCCAGAGGAGCCATGGAACATCTGCCCAAGTGCCACTCGTATAGTTCAGGGGCTTGTGCAGAGAGAGCAGGCAGAGGGACAGGGCAGGGCATGAGCAAGGGATCCTCCCTGGCCGGGGACACTGACTCTGACCTTCACAGACAGGCATGAAAAAGCTGCAGAGGCTCTTGGTTCCAGGATGGAGGAGCAGTCCTGGAGATGCTCTCCTGAGGCTGCTTTGCAGCAATGGAAGATTTTTTCCCCACTGGTCTCGAAGGAGAAATCTGTCACTCATCCCACTTGGCTTAGGCAAGTCCTGGGGAGAGGAGCAGCCTCAAAATGCTCCAGCCCAGTGCTATTACACTGTGTTCACAGATCCAGCTCTCTGGAGAAGAACACAACCCCTGTCCTTCCCATTCACTGGCAGGGTCTGGCCTTGGTTTCTCAGGCTACAAAACCAGGCAAGAGTGATTTCTTTATGCCCTGGGGCGATGCTGTGCCCCTTGTTTGCCTGTGTCTTCCTGCAGGGACTTCCCACAAGCCAACACTGGATTCCCAAGGCAGGGAGGGAAAATAAATTGCTAAGAACTCCCTTTATTGCAAAACCCAGGAGCAAATGCTTTCAGCGATTCAATGGCCAAAAACAGAGGGAGAAATGTTTATATGCAAAAATGGCAGCTCCTAGTTGTGAGCTGTGTAAGAGGAATACACATCTGTATGCCAAGGACCCCCATACTGCTTAGGAGTGAGGAGGAGCAGGGGCATGAGGGTATCAGCATGGTGATCAGGCTGTTTCCCAGCTGATGGACCAGTTTATAATCCAGCATGTTTGAATGTTCACCTCTGCAGAGGTAAGACATGTCCTGTGTGCATACAATTTGATAAAACATGTAGCAAAATCCAGAACATAAGTAATACCTTCTTTTTCTGCTAGTTAGTGCTCACACGCTTTACCTGGCAAGTGTCTCTCCTTCCTTCCTTCCTTCCTTCCTTCCTTCCTTCCTTCCTTCCTTCCTTCCTTCCTTCCTTCCTTCCTTCCTTCCTT